>JAWQFJ010012868.1:0-15000 GCA_034096865.1 Theodoxus fluviatilis | reverse complement strand
GAGTGAGTGAGTGAGTGAGTGAGTGAGTGAGTGAGTGAGTGAGTGAGTGAGTGAGTGAGTGAGTGAGTGAGTGAGTGAGTAAATGAGTGAGTGAGTGAGTGAGTGAATGAGTGAATGAGTGAGTGAGCGAGCGAGCGAGCGAGTGAGTGAGTGAGTGAGTGAGTGAGTGAGTGAGTGAGTGAGTGAGTGAGTGAGTGAGTGAGTGAGTGAGTGAGTGAGTGAGTGAGTGAGTGAGTGAGTGAGTGAGTGAGTGAGTGAGTGAGTGAGTGAATTAATGAACACATTTGATAGGCTACCAGTCTGTGTAGGCTATGTAAGACCGTTGACTACAAAGTTTCCTAGAGCCGGTTAAAATAGGTGCAAGTCCAGAGTCGAGTATTTCTCACTACTTGCCTCTAACGACTCGTGTATCGATAGGCGGTGGGTCTATTCCTACCCCAATCCGTAGGGGATAAGATCAGAAGGACACGGTGTCGTCCTTCGTACACATTATAAAAAGCAAGTGCTTGAAAAAAAAAAGTTCGATTATAGTTGATTTAAAAGGGATTACAAACTGTAGCGCCTTTGCTAACGTTTAGAATGATGATGATGATGATGATGATGATGATGATGATGATGATGATGATGATGATGATGATGATGATGATGATGATGATGATGATGATGATTATGATGATGAGGAGGAAGAGGAGGAGGAGGGGGGGGAGAGGGAGGAGGAGGGGGAGGGGAAGAAGGAGGGAGGGAGGGAGGAGGAGGGAGGGAGAAAGGGAAGGAGGGAGGGAGAGAGGAAGGGAGGGAGGGAGGTGGGAGGGAGGGAGGGAGGGATTGAAGGAAGGAGGGACGGACAGAGGGACGGACGGACGGAGGGACGGACGGACGGACGGAAGGAGGGAGGGAAGGAAGGAGGGAGGAAGGGAAGGAGGGAGGGAGGGAAGGATGGAGGGAGGGATGGAGGGAGGGAGGAAGGGAGGGAAGGAGGAAGGGAGAAAGGGAGGGGGGAAAGACGGAGGGAAAGACGGAGGGAGGGAGGCAGGGAGGGATGGAGGGAGGGATAGAGGGAGGGAGGGAGGGAAAGACGGAGGGATGGAGGCAGGGAGGGATGGAGGGAAAGATAGAGGGAGGGAGGGAGGGAAAGAATGAGGGAGGGAGGCAGGGAGGGATGGAGGGAGGGATAGAGGAGGGAGGGAGGGAAAGACGGAGGGAGGGAGGGAGGAGGGAGGGATAGAGGGAGGGAGGGAGGGAGGGATAGAGGGAGGGATAGAGGGAGGGAGGGAGGGAATAGACGAGGGAGGGAGGCAGGGAGGGATGGAGGGAGGGATAGAGGGAGGGAGGGAAAGACGGAGGGAGGGAGGCAGGGAGGGATGGAGGGAGGGATAGAGGGAGGGAGGGAGGGAAAGACGGAGGGAGGGAGGCAGGGAGGGATAGAGGGAGGGAGGGAGGGAAAGACGGAGGGAGGGAAAGACGAAGGGAAAGACGGAGGGAGGGAGGGAGGGAAAGAGGGAGGGAGGGGAGGGAGGGATAGAGAGAGGGAGGGAGGGAAAGACGGAGGGAGGGAAAGACGGAGGTAGGGGGGGGGGAGGGAGGGAGGGAGGGAGGAAAAGACGGAGGATGGGAGGGAGGGAGGGAGGGAGGAGGAGGAGCAGGAGCAGGAGCAGGAGCAGGAGGAAGATGTGGCTGTGGTGGTGGTGGTGATGGGAGAAGTGAAAGAGGTGAAGGAAAAGAAAGAGGAAGAGGAGATTGCGTACACACTCACGCACACACACACACACACACACACTCTCTCACACACACACACACACACACACACACACACACACACACACACACAAGGGAGCACACGCTGGAAAACCACATCATAGATACCGACAAGGGCAGGCAACTCTTGCCGCATTGCTTTGATCCTACCGCTGTCGAAGAGGAGGAGTCATCGCCCCTGTAACACACAGCCACCCTTTTCCTGCGGTGTTTTCTCCTGACCGTAACGCCTATAGGAAGTGTGGTGTTGAGATATCGGTCTGACATGTCATTGATGCCACGCACTGAGCTGAAAAGAAATTGGATTATTTTTTAAGTCTCTTAAGATCAGTAGTTACGAGTTCAGTACAATCTGTAATTAGAGATTGAAAATACTGTGCGTTTGAATTCATGCTTTAAAAGCTATCAAGGAAAGAGTAATTCAAAGCGTATTTCAAATCCCGGGTAGCAACGTGCATGATTAGGAGCAATGTCCTGTTGTCTCTTTTTCAGAGCTTTTAATTTCCAAAGTAAAAATAGGATTGGGGAGAGGTAATGTGGCATACAAATCTGAATATTAATCTATGTCATATACGCTTCCTGCGAAATTATCATTGTTTCTGCAAATTGAAGTTATTCAGACAAGAGGAGCGAGAGCGAGGAAATAAACTGAGGGAGAGAAAAACAGATAAACAAATGTGATTATTCAATAGACGTCAGGCTTGTGTCAAGGACAGATAGGTATGATGCAGGAGTAGAGGATAATTTTTTCTCACTTAGAAATCTCACAAATGAATATTCGGTATAGCACATACGATGATCATGGGATCAAGTGTAGAGCAGTTAAAGTCTCAGACATGGCTGCTAATTAAATCGTTACATCGAAACGATGATGTTTTAATACCTTTTTTCTGCAGACAGTGATAAAATGATAACATTCTTTTGACAAAAGAAAAAGGAAGGAATAAGGGTAAAACTATTCAATTCTTGAATTGTATATATATATATATATATATATATATATATATATATATATATATATATATATATATGTGTGTGTGTGTGTGTGTGTGTGTGTGTGTGTGTATGTGTGTGTGTGTGTGTGTGTATGTGTGCAGTGTATGGAGGACTGTATATTGAGATACTGAACTGCATTCGTTTCAGGGGTTTGTGTTCTCTCTCTCCACTTGAGGAAAGCACTGGATCCGCACTGCAGTCGGACACTCCTGCTCGCCACGATTTCGAAAACATTGTCTGCTGCAGGGAAGAGAGAAAGCTCCAAATCAAAGCAAATGGACTGGAACTCAAACGTCACGTGTTGTAGACTACAGAGGCACACAAAGTATGCTAGGTACCAGCGCAAAGCTGTTTGAGACACAGAAATGGATGATATGTTGCTATATAAAACCACATTTAAATCTTCATCCTTACATATACAGTGGGTGTGCCTGATTTTATATTTCGACTTTAAACTCGTTTTCGGGAGCTTATATAACACACTATTACCCATTGATGATGGAATAAATTGCGATTTCTCAAGCATGCACGAGCATGCGCACTCAAAACTGCAGTCTCATTGTGAACGTAAAACTATATAGATAGGTGGTATGAAGTGCAGTATTTTGCCAGTTGGAGTGCAACAACTCCTTTTTATATCAACAAACTACTGTCATGAAACTGGTGCCGAAACTGCGCAAACACGCACATGTACACGCAAGCAAATAAACACGTGTGAAAGGGCTTAAACATGCTGTCATTGTTGCACATATCATTACAAGTAGCCCAGATTCGACAAAATAAAAAGTCCTGAAGCTTAAACATGCCTCGCAGTATTTCAACCAATCAGATTCAGGAACACCCAAACTACTGAAAGGATGAACTGAAACGACTGACATCCTATACAACACGTCCACAGCTTTATGTCGAACGACACTCACTGGCATGGAGACAACAGCCCTACTGACCGCCATTGCTGAGGCAACCCCCTGTGGGTTGGAGAAATAAGATTAAACCCACGGCTTCTCCTGTGCGATTCGTACATAGCGAGTAACTAGGGAAGTTGACTTTACTTACACATACTTACATAGCGAGTAACTAGGGAAGTTGACTCTACTTACTCTTACTTACATAGCGAGTAACTAGAAAAGTTGGCTCTACTTACTCTTACTTACATAGCGTGTAACTAGAGAAGTTGGCTCTACTTACTCTTACTTACATAGCGAGTAACTAGAGAAGTTGGCTCTACTTACTCTTACTTACATAGCGAGTAACTAGGGAAGTTGACTCTACTTACTCTTACTTACATAGCGAGTAACTAGGGAAGTTGACTCTACTTACTATTACTTACATAGCGAGTAACTAGGGAAGTTGACTCTACTTACTCTTACTTACATAGCGAGTAACTAGGGAAGTTGACTCTACTTACTCTTACTTACATAGCGAGTAACTAAGGAAGTTGACTTTCCTTACACATACTTACATAGCGAGTAACTAGGGAAGTTGACTCTACTTACTATTACTTACATAGCGAGTAACTAGAGAAGTTGACTTTACTTACTCTTACTTACATAGCGAGTAACTAGGGAAGTTGACTCTACTTACTCTTACTTACATAGCGAGTAACTAGAGAAGTTGGCTCTACTTACTCTTACTTACATAGCGAGTAACTAGAGAAGTTGGCTCTACTTACTCTTACTTACATAGCGAGTAACTAGAGAAGTTGACTCTACTTACTCTTACTTACATAGCGAGTAACTAGGGAAGTTGACTCTACTTACTCTTACTTAAATCAGCTCTCGTGATTTTCATGTTCAGTGACCTTTCTTCTGTACAACTATGAGGGTTAATGTGTACGTGTTCGTTGTTCTACTGTTATAAAGCTTAATGTCTGTGTGTGTGCATGTTGTTCTACTGCTATTGAATTCCATGTGTGTGTTTGTTGTTCTACGAAAGCCTAATGTCTGTACGTGCTTGTTGTTCTACTGTTATACAGCTTAATGCCTGTGTATGTGCTTGTTGTTCTACTGGTATTGAATTCCATGTGTGTATTTGTTGTTCTACTGCTTGAGAACTTAATGAGTGCATGTGTTTGTTGTTCTTCTGCCTTAAAGTTTAATATGTGTGTGTGTGTGTGTGTGTGTGTGTGTGTGTGTGTGTGTGTGTGTGTGTGCGCGCGCGCGCGCCTGTGTGTGTGTTGTTCTACTGTTATAAAGCTTGATTTGTGTATATGTTTGTTGTTCTGCTGTAATAAACCTCAGTGTGTGTGTGTGTGTGTGTGTGTGTGTGTGTGTGTGTGTGTGTGTCTGTCTGTCTGTCTGTCTGTCTGTCTGTCTGTCTGTCTGTCTGTCTGTCTGTTGTTCTACTGCTATAAAGCTCAATGTGCGTGCGTGTGTTTGTCTAATTGTTTGTATGTTTGTACGCATGCATTCCCATACCTCTTAAGCTGTTGGGTTCAGACCTAACACACATAATCTATGTGCCATAAAAATGTGCCTTTGTGGCAGCTACATTATGTGCGGTTTTCTGAACGTTTTTCAAAATAGCAGTAACCAGCGTTAGGCCTTTCTTGAGTAGTGGTCATATGTGGTAGAGATAAGGATGGAAAGGAGAGAGACACACCGCACTTAAAGCATGTTCCCACTGATAAGTCTTTGGTCTGTGAGGAGAGGGGGGTGGGTTGGGGGTTTGGGGGTGGGGTGGGGAGGGGGGGGGGAGGACCAAAGGGTTGAGTATAGGAGGAGGAGGAAAATCTCTACCGAGTGGGAAGGAAGGAAGGAGGAAGCGAGCCAGTGTCCGCTATTCTCTGATTCCATACTCTGGACAGTTGGCAGTTTTTTGCCATTATTCCTGTGTAGCGGGTGTAGTGGAGGAAGCCCGATAGTAGCCTATGAAGGCTGACTGGTCGTAAAACTCCATTTGTACATATGTGACCCTCCACCACGGAATGAGACGCTTTGTCCCTGGAACCATTCGGCGCTAGCACTGGAAATAGTACAAGGGGTGTGGGTTGTCGATTTTGAGTTTTTGGTTGTTTCTGGTTCAGTAATCCTTTATCTACAATGTCAGCGAGTTTCATTTACCAAATCTGTCTCTAAATACGTTTAAATACTTAATTTATGCACGAGGGGTTTCAAAATAAATACTTCATTAAATATTCATAATTTAAACTGCTTGTATCTCAAAAACTACTCAACCGATTTCAATAATTTTTTTACCATTTCGCAGCTTTTTGGATCCTTTTTGTAAGAACTGACATCACTCTATGCATTCAAAACCTTCAATCTGATTGGTTCGCTTAACTATGGACCATATGGGAGAGGGAAGGAACCAGCCAATCGGAGCGCAGCTTAGAGTGAGCCTCGAGGTGTTTGCACTTCTGCCTTCAACGCGCCACGCTTCCCTGCCTATCGTGATTTCGACTCACTACTGCTGATTTTTCGACGGAAAACAAGCATACATGAAGGTATGTTCCCGTAAACTTGTAAATTTATAGTGTATTACTGATTTCTTGTGTCAGATTGATGTAAATCAACAGATCGAGATCATTTTCAGCGGCCACGGAGCCGATCTCAACCCGCAAGTTTAATAATTGCCGAAGATGAATGTGCAGACTTGAGAGAGTATTCAGCTCTCGGCTGTACATCTCGCATTGCTTGTTTGAGAATCTTTGTATTAAATGAACAGTAATGATGAAATGACTTCAAATAGTTGGACTGGCTCTGAAACTACATATTGTATGTGATTGTTTTCAGGTTGAGGCCGCATCAACATTGCTTGCAAATAGTTTTGTATGTTTCTTTGAATAAAATACTTTGGAATCTAATAGCATCATCAGTTCCCATTGTGGCGTAATCTCATATCACATAGCATTTTGTTTTGTGTTTCTTGGACCTGTGCACATTAGCACTGATTTTGAAATTATGATGAATTGGTTTTTGATCAGTAAGCCATTGTGACAATTTAGCCGTGAACGTACATTTTCGTGTATTTTCTGAAACAATGTTGACAATAAACTACTTTATGTTTCAAACTGAAAATTTGTGTGTTAGTTTTTTATGTTCTGTTGTATGACTGTGCCAAATTTCAAAGAAATGCATGCATGGTTGCTAAGGAAACTGTTGTGCTGAAGTTTCAAAACTTTCATTTCAAATTTTCTCAGAAACACATTTCCGAGGGTAAGTATATTCAAATACCTGTAACTCGGAGACTAATTGTCCGATTTTCAAACGATTTTTACCATTGTGATTGCCATTTAAAATACTTTCAGACAGAGTAAAAACTGAAAATGGCCTAGGGGGGACAAAGCGACTCATTCCTTGGTGGAGGGTCACATATATGCGTTCATGTGTACGCTCGTTAGTTCCTTTGATTCATTCATTCATTCATTTATTCATTCATTCATTCATTTTTTCATTCATTCATTCATTCATTCATTCATTCATTCATTCATTCATTTATTCATTCATCATTCATTCTTCTGGTGTACCTGGAGTTCCTCTTCTGTTCTTTTCGTGGAGAGGCATGGAGTGGAGTGGGGTCGCTTCTTGACGGTGGGACGGGGGTGGGAGAGGGTCGAGGTGAAAGGTAAGGATGAATCAGACGTCCAAGGGGTGTCTGCGTCTGGGATGGCAGGTCGAAGTTTGCTGGCGACCGTGGCGGCCTCGCTCTTGGGTCTCATCAGTGCTAGCTTGGCAAGGCTGGATCCCAGGCCATCCTCTTCGGCGCCGCTGAGTATCCGCTCCTTCTTACTCTGCGTAGGGCAGTACAAAGACACTCTCTAATGGGACCGCCAGCGTCTGCAGTTTTGACGCGATTTGTCATTTGGCCTCTCTGTAACGTTTTGACATTCGCGGGAACATCGCTTCCGGTAGAATGGAAGCTACAGTGGACTAGTAATACTCGTGTTTTCACATAGTAGTGTCTTTCATGTGTATCTGCATTTAATCAATTCGAATATTGAAAGAAAGTAGTGTATTATAATGAAGTAAGAATTCATAGTCGATCAATTTGTTTACATTTGCCAGACCAGTGCGGGAATGTACGCGTGATTTTTCAGTGTTGCCGTTAGTTTTATTGCAAAAGTTTGGGTGATGTAGCCTACTTGTCATGAAGAAGTATTTTTTAGACTGACAAATTAATATTTTAAGTTAGTGAGCTTTCATCGGAGAGCGAACAGCGCAGCCATTGTAAAACAATGGCTCACCAAAAGTGATGTTCCCACTGATCACTGTGTCCGGGACCTCTCGCGCGATTCGGTGGATCTGGCGGTCCCGTTAGATAGTGTCTTTGGGCAGAACAGGGTTTAGTGTGATGCAGTGCAATGCAATACGCTAGAAGTATGTACGGTGTTGTGCAGTTCCATACAGTGCATTACATATGCGTTGCAGCGGTATGCATGTGTAAGATGGTAGGCGTCCAGCATCTTAATGTGCAACACCAAAGAGCAGACGCAGGAAATGACACGCAACACAATGCAGCAGGAGTGCACGGGGGAAATGTGCGATGCAGAACTGCACGGGATGATACACGCTATACTACAGTGCCAACTTATTTTTCGTTACATTCCTGCTCGCACACTCCGTTCTTATGCTGACACCCGACTCCTCATCCCAGGTGACTACAATCGCAAATCTCATGGCTTCCGCTCTTTCTCATTCTACGGCCCTCATCTTTGGAATTCACTGCCTCACCATGTCAGACACTCCGATTCTATCACCTCCTTCAAGTCTAATCTTAAAACACATCTTTTCCAGCAATATTTGAAACGAGTTAGTTAGAAGAACATGTTACAACTCCTCCCCCACCCCCACCCCCACCCCCCACCCCCGTCCTCGCCCTGCGTTCTTGACATTTGATTTGGGCTTTTGTGTACATACTTGTATATTTTTGCTTGACTGCTTATTTGTGATTTGTTTGCGTAATGTTGGGTCGTATGTTGTTGTTTTTTTCTAAGCATGGTTGACCATATGTATGAACAGAGCATGTGTATACAAATGTGTATGGTACTGTCTTTTTTGCATTATTTGTTGTCACATGCGCTTAGAACCACTGGATAAGGCGTATTATAAATACAATATTATAGTAGTAGTAGTAGTAGAAGTAGTAGTAGTAGTAGTAGTAGTAGTAGTATGCAGTGCGAGGATTGGCCATTCAATAACATGACATTCAAGTGCAGTGTGGTGCTGTTAATTTTCATACAATGCAATCACGGAGCAATGAAATGCACTGAGTTTTGATACGATACGCGAGTGCAGTGGTGTATAACATATTAAAACCCTGTAGGAGTGCAGATTTCAACTCTGTAGTTGTGGAGATTTTAACCCTGTAGTTGTGCAGATTTTAACCACTAGAAGTGCAGATTTTAACCCAGTAGGAGTGTAGATTTTATCCCAGTAGGAGTGCAGATTTTAACCCAGTAGGAGTGCAGATTTTAACTCTGTAGTTGTGGAGATTTTAACCCGGTAGAAGTGCAGATTTTAACCCAGTAGGAATGTAGATTTTAACCCTGTAGTTGTGGAGATTTTAACCCGGTAGAAGTGCAGATTTTAACCCAGTAGGAGTGTAGATTGTAACCCTGTAGTTGAGGAGATTTTATCCCAGTAGGAGAGCAGATTTTAACCCTGTAGGAGTACAGATTTTAACCCTGTAGGAGTGCAGATTTTATCCCAGTAGGAGAGCAGATTTTAACCCTGTAGGAGTACAGATTTTAACCCTGTAGGAGTGCAGATTTTATCCCAGTAGGAGTGCAGATTTTAACCATGTAGGAGTGTAGAGTATAACCCAGTAGGAGTGCAGATTTTAACCCAGTAGGAGTGCAGATTTTAACCCTGTAGGAGTGTAGAGTGTAACCCAGTAGGAGTGCAGATTTTAACCCTGTAGTTGTGGAGATTTTAACCCTGTAGGAGTGCAGATTTTAACCCAGTAGGAGTGCAGATTTTATCCCAGTAGGAGAGCAGATTTTAACCCTGTTGGAGTGCAGATTTTAACCTTGTAGGAGTGCATATTTTATCCCAGTAGGAGTGGAGATTTTAACCCTGTAGGAGTACAGATTTTAACCCAGTAGGAGTGCAGATTTTATCCCAGTAGGAGTGCAGATTTTAACCCTGTTGGAGTGCAGATTTTAACCTTGTAGTTGTGGAGATTTTATCCCAGTAGGAGTGTAGATTGTAACCCAGTAGTTGTGGAGATTTTAACCCAGTAGGAGTGCAGATGTTATCCCAGTAGGAGTGCAGATGTTATCCCTGTAGGAGTGCAGATTTTATCCCTGTAGGAGTGCAGATGTTATCCCTGTAGGAGTGCAGATTTTATCCCTGTAGGAGTGCAGATTTTAAACCAGGAGGAGTGCATATTTTAGCCTAATAAGAGTGCATATTTTAACCCTGTAACAGTGCATGTTTTTATTCTGTAACACTGCAGATTTTAACCCAATAGGAGTGCATATTTTACCCTGTAACATTGCATATTTTAAATCTATAACAGTGCAGACTTTAACCCAGTAGGAATGCAGATTTCAACCCTTTAACAGTGCCGATTATAACCCTGCAACAGTGCATATTTTAATTATGTAACAGTGCCAATTTTAACCCAGTAGGAGTGCTGATTATAACTCTGTATCAGTGCAGACTTTAACCCATAAGGAGGCAGTATGACGTACGTCAATACGACGCAAGGCACGTGCGGTGCAATGCCCTGTTACAAAATACAGTACACGTGTTTAACTCGGTGCAACACAGTACGTAAACAAGAAGGGCAAAGCCCATACGACTCACATGCTTGACCTTGACCTTTACATGACCTTGACCTTCAGGTGACCTTCAAGGTCAAGGCCAATCAACTACACCTAGCAATGACATTATACACTAAACTAAGGAATGCTTTACACATTTTTCCTACCAAAATACATGTGGCCTTGACCCAAGGTCAAGGTAATTTAAGGTCATGCAACACAAAGCTGTTAATTCAAGACATAGGAAGCACAATGGTGCTTATAGGCACTTTCTACCATGAGATATGGTCACTTTTAGTGGTTCATTACCCCATTTTGGTCACATTTCATTAGGGTCAACGTGACCTTGACCTTGATGATATGTGACCAAATGAGTCTCATGATGAAAGTATAACATGTGCCCCACATAATTATGAAGTTTGAAACAGTTATCTTCCATAGTTCAGGGTCAAGGTCACTTCAAAATATGTATACAATCCAACTTTGAAGAGCTCCTGTGACCTTGACCTTCAAGCAAGGTCAACCAAACTGGTATAAAAAAATAGGGCCTACTTTGTTCTATATACCATGTATAGGTGAGGTATCCAATGTAAAAAACTTCAGAGAAAATTGAGAAAATGTGAAAAATGGCTGTTTTTTAGACAACATTTATGGCTCCTGCGACCTTGACCTTGAAGCAAGGTCAAGTCACCATGTATGTTTTTTGAGGCCTTGTTATCATACACCATCATGCCAAATTGGGTGTTGATAGACTTAATAGTCTCCGAGAAAAATCCAACGTTTAAGTTTTTTACGCCCGGACGGACGGACGGACGACACGGGTGAGTACATAGACTCACTTTTGCTTCGCATGTGAGTCAAAAACAACAACAGTACAACGGGGAACATATCACTACTGACTGATAAAGCAGCACCGCTGTGATGCAATGACATAAGACCAAAAGTAAAAAATCCCAACTTCTGGCGTGACTCAGGATCGATCCACGTACCGTTATCATGGAGAGGTACAGGTCGCTGGCCTTGTTCTTGACTTGGCACCTAGTGTGCTCTTCCTCCTGACGCCTTCGCCACGAGTCGTCGTAACGAACCATGCCCTTCTGCACCCATGCATGGTTCTGTAAGGTGCACGCGCACATACATGTTTGTAGAGATTATGCGAGGGTCAGAGGTCAAGTAATGCCTGCACTGTCTAATGACACAAAATGATATGCAAGGCCATTAATACATACTTTAATTGGGCAACGTTTACGCCTACTTCACCACTGTAGCAATCTTATCTAACCAATCAGAACGCAAAACTTGACAGAAGCTGCGTCGTGAATGGTCAGATAAGATTGCTCCTATGGCAGACCAGGCGCAAGCGTTGCTCAACGAAATCAGGCCTTGAACTGGACAATACAATGATGTCGATGGGGTCATAGATAACACCCCGCTTTGCTGGTCATTCGCCATTTACGATTCGTGCAAGGGAGGGCAGTAGGTACCTCCTACCACCGACCCAAGGGGAAAGCATGGGGTAGGAAGTGGAAAAATCGCTTAGACCTCCGTAGGCGGGCCACACTAGTGGACTCGTCCGAGGAGAGGGGTGCGGAAATGACAGCAAAGATGACGTAACACACAAGCTGACGGACAAAGAGTGAGGGGTTGATGTCAGACTATAATTCTTGAACAACAAGAGGAGGGTGACGGCCTGAAGAAGGAGCTTGGCTCCGAAAGCTTGCCTTGATTACGAAGTACCGCCAGACTCATTTGATCGACCTCCTCCTGCTTTTCAAGCTGACTGACCACAGCTTCTGATTGGCTGCGTTTTTGCATGGGCATTTTCGAACATAAACGCCTATGTAAAAACGCAGGAAACCAGATGATGTGACCCGTCAGGTTGTGCGTTAGGTCATCTTCGCTGTCTTTCCCGGACCCCTCTCCTCGGACGAGTCCACAAATGTGGCCCGCCTGCGGAGGTCTAACCGAATATTGCTGTGGATAGATGTCGTTTGCATGTGGCGGTTCCGGCAAGAAGCAGACGCCTTACACTTAGCGCGCGTTCAAGATAGAGACGCGTCCTTGCATGATCCAAAAATTAGGTCGTTCAGGATGACCGTGCGCCGATCACGTTCTGCCTCCCTCGCTCACGGACTCCGGGTTTCGTGAGCGACTGAATTGCGTGCGCCCCGCTAACGTACCGCTCAGTGGTGGTGTCTTTGTTGAACGCAGGCCAGGAGGAGAATCGCGCTGATAGTTCAGAACTCCATCTACCTTCGATTTCGTTGGCATGTGGAGGATTTTATCATAACTGTGGATTTGATTGGCTGAAAAAGAGGTCACCACACATGCGCAGATAGAGTGGAAACCCTCTGTTGTCATGGCTAATATAATCGAAGAACAACAAGGCTATCTTGGAAAGTAGCTATGGGACCCGGGTCGTGGCTCACCTTGGCAAACGCCTCGTGGTCAGCCTTGGACACAGAAGAGACGGACTTGACCAGCAGGTTGTTTATGACCACGTTCTGCTTGGAGATCTTCTTCTGAATCTCCTTCCGTCTCATCTTGTTCCAAGCACGCCTGAAATGCGGAAGCACCGGTGACATGCCTTTGATTACATGAATGAATGAATGAATGAATGAATGAACTAACAAACTATTAAATGAATGAACACATGAATGAATGAATGAAGTTTTACGGCCAATTACCCTTTTGTAGTCAATGAAAGGCCATAGCTCATGAACCTAACTAGACATTGTTTGAATAAGCGCAAGTATTCGCCTCTTAAGAATAGCGTGGAGAAACGCGGTGGATCTTACCCCCTAACGCACAGGGGTATATCATTATCAACTCTTCTAGTGCTAGAAAGGCCATGTTAATTGTAGGTCACGTGGTACCCAGTTCCACTCTTGTTTGTAGGCTTATTTTCGAGACGTTCATCTGTCGTTGTTTACTCGACTGGGAATCGACAGTCCCATTCGTATCAGATGTGCCTTTACACGCCACCCCACCCCCCACCCCTAAAAAAATATATAACAAGAAGGGCAAAGTCCATAAGACACACATGCTTGACCTTGACCTTCACATGACCGTGACCTACAGGTGACCTTCAAGGTCAAGGTCAAACTACTAAACCTAGCAATGACATCATACACTAAGAACTGCTTTACACATTCTCCCTGTCATCCAAGGTCATGCAACACAAAGCTGTTAATTCAAGACATAGGAAGCACAATGGTGCTTATTGGCACTTTCTACCATGAGATATGGTCACTTTTAGTGGTTCATTACCCCATTTTGGTCACATTTCATAAGGGTCAAAGTGACCTTGACCTTGATGATATGTGACCAAATGTGTCTCATGATGAAAGTATAACATGTGTACTACAATGTTATGAAGTTTGAAAGAGTCATCTTCTATAGTTCAGGGTCAAGGTCACTTCAAAATATGTATACAATCCAATTTTAAAGAGCTCCTGTGAACTTGACCTTGAAGCAAGGTCAATCAAACAGGTATCAAAAGATTTGTATTACTTTGCTCTATATACCATATATAGGTCAGGTATCCAATCTCAAAAACTTCAGAGAAAATTGGGGAAATGTGAAAAATGGCAGTTTTTTTTAAACATTTACGGCCTCTGCGACCTTGACCTTGAAGCAAGGTCAAATCACTATAAAAAAAATTTGACGCCTTGTCATCATACACCATCATGCCAAATTTTGTGTTGATAGACTTAATAGTCTCCGAGAAAAATCCAACGTTAAAGTTTTTTACGGATTACAGGGCGGACGAAAAGGGTGAGTAATTAGACTCACTTTTGCTATGCATGTGAGTCAAAAAATTTAATCAGTGCAAAAAAGGTGCGGGGAGGAGGGAGGGAAAACAGATGGAAAAGAGAGGAAGGTTAATTAGGAGGGTCACTGACATGCAGCTCGTATAGTGCGATAACACTTGGGGTGGAGGTGGGAGGGTGGGATCGCGTGGAGGGACAGAGGGAGAGGGGGGAGGGATAAAGAGATGGGTGGGAAGATATGGAGGGTGAAACTTACTTGCGCATGTCTGGGCAGGGGAGGTGGGTGCCCATGTGACAGCTCATCAAAGAGGGACGCCCTGCTTGCCATCTCGTCACGTCCCTCTCCGCCTTGCCCTGAATGGAGTCGGACTGTCTCATTGTCATCCTCTCTGTGTCATCCTCTCTGTGTGTCTGTTTGTGTGTGTGTCTGCGTGTCTGTGTGTGTCTGTGTGTGTGTCTGTGTGTCTGTGTGTTTGTCTGTCTGAGTGTCTGTCTGTCTGTGTGTCTGTCTGTCTGTGTGTCTGTCTGTCTGTCTCTCTCTCTCTCTCTCTCTCTCTCTCTCTCTCTCTCTCTCTCTCTCTCTCTCTCTCTCTCTCTCTCTCCTCTTTGCGCATGCGCCACTAAGATAAGTACCCTTCTTCATCTCTCCGACTTGAATTTGAAATAATGTAATCTCTCGAAGACATATTGACATCAAAGACATTCATGTATGTTGGTATATATACAGTCATCATTTCTGGCATGCCTCAATTCCTACTATGTAGAAGA
>JAWQFJ010012866.1:7500-12353 GCA_034096865.1 Theodoxus fluviatilis | reverse complement strand
CACTCAATGTTCCCCACCATTACTGAACACTCAATGTTCCTCACCATTACTGAACACTCAATGTTCCCCACCATTACTGAACACTCAATGTTCCCCACCATTACTGAACACTCAATGTTCCCCACCATTACTGAACACTCAATGTTCCCCACCATTACTGAACACTCAATGTTCCTCACCATTACTGAACACTCAATGTTCCCCACCATTACTGAACACTCAATGTTCCCCACCATTACTGAAAACTCAGTGTTCCCCACCATTACTGAACATGTTCCCCACCATTACGGAACACTCAATGTTCCCCACCATTACTGAACACTCAATGTTCCTCACCATTACTGAACACTCAATGTTCCCCACCATTACTGAACACTCAATGTTCCTCACCATTACTGAACATATTCCCCACCATTACTGAACACTCAATGTTCCCCACCATTACTGAACACTCAATGTTCCCCACCATTACTGAACATGGATAATTGAGAAAAGATCATGTTGAGGCCACGTCCAGAAAAAAAGTCGTCAACTCAGTCCTTGACCATTGCAATGGCCTTGACCTTTCAGAATGGTCAATAACAACAATACCCTTAGAATGGTCTTACGGTCAATATCCTTGCGCCGAATTTGGTGACAAGACGGTATTAGTTTTTTTCATCTATTACAAAGACAAAGAGGACGCTAGGACAGGAAACAAACTCTGCATGCACACAGTCAGTTTCAGACAAAGAGGACGCTAGGACAGGACATAAACTCTGCACGCACACAGTCAGTTGAAGACAAAGAGGACGCTAGAACAGGACACAAACTCTGCACGCACACAGTCAGTTGAAGACAAAGAGGACGCTAGGACAGTAGGCCTACACAAACTCTGCACGCAGTCAGTTTCAGACAAAGAGGACGCTAGAACAGGACACAAACTCTGCACGCACACAGTCAGTTTCAGACAAAGAGGACGCTAGGACAGGACACAAACTCTTCACGCACACAGTCAGTTTAAGACAAAGAGGACGCTAGGACAGGACATAAACTCTGCACGCACACAGTCAGTTGAAGACAAAGAGGACGCTAGAACAGGACACAAACTCTGCACGCACACAGTCAGTTTCAGACAAAGAGGACGCTAGGACAGGACACAAACTCTGCACGCACACAGTCAGTTGAAGACAAAGAGGACGCTAGGACAGGACATAAACTCTGCACGCACACAGTCAGTTGAAGACAAAGAGGACGCTAGGACAGGACACAAACTCTGCACGCACACAGTCAGTTTAAGACAAAGAGGACGCTAGGACAGGACACAAACTCTGCACGCACACAGTCAGTTGAAGACAAAGAGGACGCTAGGACAGGACATAAACTCTGCACGCACACAGTCAGTTTAAGACAAAGAGGACGCTAGGACAGGACACAAACTCTGCACGCACACAGTCAGTTGAAGACAAAGAGGACGCTAGGACAGGACACAAACTCTGCACGCACACAGTCAGTTGAAGACAAAGAGGACGCTAGGACAGGACACAAACTCTGCACGCACACAGTCAGTTTAAGACAAAGAGGACGCTAGGACAGGACATAAACTCTGCACGCACACAGTCAGTTTCAGACAAAGAGGACGCTAGGACAGGACACAAACTCTGCACGCACACAGTCAGTTTCAGACAAAGAGGACGCTAGGACAGGACACAAACTCTGCACGCACACAGTCAGTTTAAGACAAAGAGGACGCTAGGACAGGACACAAACTCTGCACGCAGTCAGTCAGTTGAAGACAAAGAGGACGCTAGGACAGGACACAAACTCTGCACGCACACAGTCAGTTGAAGACAAAGAGGACGCTAGGACAGGACACAAACTCTGCACGCACACAGTCAGTTGAAGACAAAGAGGACGCTAGGACAGTACAGAAACTCTGCACGCACACAGTCAGTTTAAGACAAAGAGGACGCTAGGACAGGACACAAACTCTGCACGCACACAGTCAGTTGAAGACAAAGAGGACGCTAGGACAGGACACAAACTCTGCACGCACACAGTCAGTTTAAACAAAGAGGACGAGACGTACACGGAGCAGTGGGCGAGAGCAGAAGGAAGAAGACAGCGTACTTTAGCCCCCACAGGGGCTATGGCATTCCAGTCGAGGTTTATTTCCAGTTAACACATAGGAAATATTCACGACAGCTCCAACATTCCAGCGACAAGGAGAAGGAGTGTTGCCACTCCGAGTGGGACATGCAGGAATGAGCAAGCAGGCATTTCACGGCGGCCTCGCTGCCTTCAGGAGATGGCCGAGCGCTCATGATCAAAGCACGCCAGGCACCTGGTACTCATGGACGGACATGCGGTCCGCGAGGACTTGGAGCCTGACCACGTCATAGCCTCAGCCGGTCTCTGGCATTTCCGTTCCCAGCAGTAAGGAGGCACTGCCACACACGCTGGCGACACGGACGTCTGAGAGAACACCTGCTCGCAGCAGCACGGACCGCCGGTGGGGGTGCAGGGGATGGGGAGGGGGTTGGGGGCGCTGGGGAAAGACAAGAAGCCGAGAGTGCGAGATAGGGCAAGTGGCTGTGTCCTGACCCCCCTGACTAAGCGCCTCCAAGTCAGCAGCACACGTACGGCCTGTGTCCAACACGGGCCGGGGGCTATCAAAGCATGCCATGCCGTCACCCCCCCACCTTGTACCCCGTCACCTGCCGCGATGGCTGAGTCGGCATAATCCACACTTCCTCAGTTCTTTTTTCCTGTTTCTGTCTTCTCATGCAGACTACGACTTAGCAGCAGCAGTAGCATTGTCGTCGTCGTCGTCATCGTCAATTTCCTCTTTTGAAAAGTAATCTGTTCCTCACTCTCCATGCAACATATTCTACAATTGCTTTCCCAGACATTTAACTTTATCCTTGCCTTTCCTTCCATAACATCCTCTCCCTACCTCCCCTTCCCCCACACCCCCTTTGTACACGACCCTCATCTCCCCCATCCACCCCACCTCTTTCTTCAGACATCATTTCGTTCATTCCGACATGGTGGGTCTCAAACACACAGGTTACAGCTATTAAGGTGGATTCGGTGCACCATCAATGCTGAGCTTTTTTCCAGAGCACCTTTCCTTGAAATACATCTCAGTTTCAGGCAGAGGAAGTAACCCATGTATTGCTAAGTTGCTGCTGTTTCACACAAGACACCTAAAAGAATAGAACTGAAAATATCCGCAAACAAAATTTCCACACACCCAACTATAATATTCATATTTCAACCGACAAAACATTAATTGCACATGAGTAATTATGACTCAGAAGTTGAGCTGCATCTCTGACATGAAATGTTCATCAAAGACCTCCTCATTAATGTCTCCGTCCTTCAACACATGTACATTGCCCATCCAGCTCGAATTACTCATTTCCTCCTCATTTGTCTTTCTCGTTCGCATCGTTTCTGTATTTTTCTGCCCATCATAAACTCCCTTTTACCTCCACTCACATCCTCGCTCCGCTACACGTCATCCTGTTAAGTGTTATGCTTTGGGCTTATGTAAGCTCTCTTTGGAGAAAAGCGGGGCAATTCAAACTTTGATTGCACTGGAGTAGTTTCTGTCAAGTTCCACCAAAACCTTCTCGTCCTCCACGCCCGTGGCGTGCGCACAGGAGGACAGAGCATTCTGGGACAGGCCAAGAATGCACTGCGAGATGTTTGCGTAACATTCCAGGACCGCATTCCATGCAGTGTCAGAGGGCAGGGCGGGAATGAATCACGGCGCCCAATCCCGTTGGTGGGATGGACCGGAAACGGATACCCTCACTTCCGGGCGCGCGCAGATGGCAAGAAAGGCGGGAAAACGTGAGGAGCGGTGTACCGTGTTTTGCGCGGATGACTAAGACGGCGATGGTTACGGCAGATAGAGCGAGAGCCGACAATGCTTTCTTTGTCACCAGTGTGTGTCTCGCCTGCCCAGCTGTCAGGCAGCAGCCAGGCGGGGCACGCGGCAATACAAGGCCCACTTATTCATTTATCGACTGTCGCGCATGCGGAGTTTTTCGTCCAACGCCTTTGATAGACAGAATAAATGCATATTTCTCACTTAAGATCTTTCTGATGAAATCTTCTTCTCCTCTCCCTCACCACCACCACCATTATCATCATCTTTGTCGTCGTCGTCTTCATTTTCGTCGTCGTCGTCGTCGTCGTAGTCGTCATCATCATTACCATCGTTCTTGTTGTCTTCACCGCCGTAACCATCATTCCCTTAACTGTCAGTGTCGTCGTCGTCATCATCGTTGTTATTCATCGTAATGTTTTTAGTTTTGCAAAATTATCATCATCATCATCATCATCATCATCATCATCATCATCATCATCATCATCATCATCATCATCATCATCATCATCATCATCATCATCATCATCATCATCTTCATCATCACCTTCATCATCACCATCATCATCATCATCATCATCATCATCATCATCATCATCATCATCATCATCATCATCATCATCATCATCACAATCACAATCATCATCATCACCACTATCGTTCTTGTTGTTGTCTTCGCCGCTGTAACCATCATTCCCTTAACTGTCAGTGTCGTCGTCGTCGTCATCATCGTTATTATTTATCGTATTGTTTTTAGTTTTGCAAAATCAATGGTTATTGGGGTTGGCTTCCCATCGCCCCACCCACCACCAGTCCTCTTCCACAGCAGCAGCAGCAGCAGCATACTCATCGTTTTCCTCCTCCTCCTCCTCCTCCTCCTCCTCCTCCTCCTCCTCCTCCTCCTCCTCCTCCTCCTCCTCCTCCTCCTCCTCCTCCTCCTCCTCCTCCTCCTCCTCCTCCTCCTCACCATCATCAT
>JAWQFJ010012866.1:0-5000 GCA_034096865.1 Theodoxus fluviatilis | reverse complement strand
AACTCGTCCACAAAGTCTCCAACTTGATGCGACAACGTCATGATGATGATGATGATGATGATGATGATGATGATGATGATGATGATGATGATGATGATGATGATGATGATGATGATGATGATTACAACGACGACGACGACGAAGATGAAGGAAAGAGTTCCTTCTCCATTTTTGGTCGTATCCCTGTTTTTTCCTCCGAATAAACGTGTTTTAAAAAACTTTGATGCGACAACGCGATATGGTCAAATGTATACATGTATATGTACGTCCACGTGCAAAGAGTGACAAACTGCACGATGACCTGGAGGTAACGTGGAAAGAGATGTGAGCATCAGGATGCGGGAGCTGGAGGATTGTACACTAGCGGTCACGTGGGTAGCAAGCTTTGTATTCCCTGCCGCGGCCCCGAGTGTGAATTGATCGCTTTTTCCACTGTAAGCGTGTGTGTAAGCGTGTGTGTAAGCGTGTGTGTAAGCGTGTGTGTAAGCGTGTGTGTAAGCGTGTGTGTAAGCGTGTGTGTAAGCGTGTGTGTAAGCGTGTGTGTAAGCGTGTGTGTAAGCGTGTGTGTAAGCGTGTGTGTAAGCGTGTGTGTAAGCGTGTGTGTAAGCGTGTGTGTAAGCGTGTGTGTAAGCGTGTGTGTAAGCGTGTGTGTAAGCGTGTGTGTAAGCGTGTGTGTAAGCGTGTGTGTAAGCGTGTGTGTAAGCGTGTGTGTAAGCGTGTGTGTAAGCGTGTGTGTAAGCGTGTGTGTAAGCGTGTGTGTAAGCGTGTGTGTAAGCGTGTGTGCCTGCGTGCAAGTACGCGCGCTCTTAAGCGCGAGCAAGAGCACGTATGAACATATGTGAGTGTGCACACAAGCACACTCAAATATGCACAAGTGCAAGTGCTAGTAAATGTCCATGCGAGTGTTTGCGTGCGTGTGTGTGTGTGTGTGCGCGCGCGCGCACGCACGTGTGTGTGTATGTGTGTTTGTGTCCATGCGCGCGGGTCCGCATGTATGTGTCACTGTCTGTGCGTGTAGGTACTGACATTCTCAGCGATCAGCAGCATGCAATCGTATTTCCAACACGTATGTATTACAAACAGCCCGATTTGAGACATGCAGGCGAGGCACCTGGAGCCACAGTCACAGGAGAGAAACACACTGGAAGACACAGGTGTAAATGAGCGCGCGCATATTCACGTGTGTGTGCGTGCTTGCGCTCTTTCTTTTGTAAAGTGATCATCCTAGATTTAAAAAATGTGCAAGATGCATTTTAAAACAAAATTGCAACAGCAATAATAACAACAAGAACAGCAGCAACGACAACAGAGCCTGCAAAGCGGCTCGCTGCCACCTGGCTCCACGCGTCAGCAGCTCAGACGAATCATTTTTCCATCCATCCATCCATCCATCCATCCATCCATCCATCCATCCATCCATCCATCCATCCATCCATTCATCTATCCATCCATCCGTCCGTCCGTCCGTCCGTTCGTTCGTTCGGTTTGGTTCGTTTCGTTCGTTTCATTCGTTCGTTCGTTCGTTCATTCATTAATTCGTTCATTCATTCATACAGTCATTCGTTCATCATCTGCGAATAGATGAAAAGTCACGGACATTTCTAGAACTCCAGAGAAATTAAACAAAAATGTCATTGATCTCGTCGTGCGGTCATTAACTTTCTATGTCGGGAACCTCGTCACACTGCATCCACCGTCACACTGCATCCACCGTCACAATGCATCCACCGTCACACTGCATCCACCGTCACACTGCATGCACCGTCACAATGCATCCACCGTCACACTGCATCCACCGTCACACTGCATCCACCGTCACACTGCATTCACCGTCACACTGCACCCACCGTCACACTGCATGCACCGTCACAATGCATCCACCGTCACACTGCATCCACCGTCACACTGCATCCACCGTCACACTGCACCCACCGTCACACTGCATCCACCGTCACACTGCATCCACCGTCACACTGCATCCACCGTCACACTGCATCCACCGTCACACTGCATCCACCGTCACACTGCATCCACCGTCACACTGCATCCACCGTCACACTGCATCCACCGTCACACTGCATCCACCGTCACACTGCATCCACCGTCACAATGCATCCACCGTCACACTGCATCCACCGTCACACTGCATCCACCGTCACACTGCATCCACCGTCACACTGCATCCACCGTCACACTGCATCCACCGTCACACTGCATCCACCGTCACACTGCATCCACCGTCACACTGCATCCACCGTCACACTGCATCCACCGTCACACTGCATCCACCGTCACACTGCATCCACCGTCACACTGCATCCACCGTCACACTGCATCCACCGTCACACTGCATCCACCGTCACACTGCATCCACCGTCACACTGCATCCACCGTCACACTGCATCCACCGTCACACTGCATCCACCGTCACACTGCATCCACCGTCACACTGCATCCACCGTCACAATGCATCCACCGTCACAATGCATCCACCGTCACACTGCATCCACCGTCACACTGCATCCACCGTCACACTGCATCCACCGTCACACTGCATCCACCGTCACACTGCATCCACCGTCACACTGCATCCACCGTCACACTGCATCCACCGTCACACTGCATCCACCGTCACACTGCATCCACCGTCACACTGCATCCACCGTCACACTGCATCCACCGTCACACTGCATCCACCGTCACACTGCATCCACCGTCACACTGCATCCACCGTCACACTGCATCCACCGTCACAATGCATCCACCGTCACACTGCATCCACCGTCACAATGCATCCACCGTCACACTGCATCCACCGTCACACTGCATCCACCGTCACACTGCATCCACCGTCACACTGCATCCACCGTCACACTGCATCCACCGTCACACTGCATCCACCGTCACACTGCATCCACCGTCACACTGCATCCACCGTCACACTGCATCCACCGTCACACTGCATCCACCGTCACACTGCATCCACCGTCACACTGCATCCACCGTCACACTGCATCCACCGTCACACTGCATCCACCGTCACACTGCATCCACCGTCACACTGCATCCACCGTCACAATGCATCCACCGTCACACTGCATCCACCGTCACACTGCATCCACCGTCACACTGCATCCACCGTCACACTGCATCCACCGTCACACTGCATCCACCGTCACACTGCATCCACCGTCACACTGCATCCACCGTCACACTGCATCCACCGTCACACTGCATCCACCGTCACACTGCATCCACCGTCACACTGCATCCACCGTCACACTGCATCCACCGTCACACTGCATCCACCGTCACACTGCATCCACCGTCACACTGCATCCACCGTCACACTGCATCCACCGTCACACTGCATCCACCGTCACACTGCATCCACCGTCACACTGCATCCACCGTCACACTGCATCCACCGTCACACTGCATCCACCGTCACACTGCATCCACCGTCACACTGCATCCACCGTCACACTGCATCCACCGTCACACTGCATCCACCGTCACACTGCATCCACCGTCACACTGCATCCACCGTCACACTGCATCCACCGTCACACTGCATCCACCGTCACACTGCATCCACCGTCACACTGCATCCACCGTCACACTGCATCCACCGTCACACTGCATCCACCGTCACACTGCATCCACCGTCACACTGCATCCACCGTCACACTGCATCCACCGTCACACTGCATCCACCGTCACACTGCATCCACCGTCACACTGCATCCACCGTCACACTGCATCCACCGTCACACTGCATCCACCGTCACACTGCATCCACCGTCACACTGCATCCACCGTCACACTGCATCCACCGTCACACTGCATCCACCGTCACACTGCATCCACCGTCACACTGCATCCACCGTCACACTGCATCCACCGTCACACTGCATCCACCGTCACACTGCATCCACCGTCACACTGCATCCACCGTCACACTGCATCCACCGTCACACTGCATCCACCGTCACACTGCATCCACCGTCACACTGCATCCACCGTCACACTGCATCCACCGTCACACTGCATCCACCGTCACACTGCATCCACCGTCACACTGCATCCACCGTCACACTGCATCCACCGTCACACTGCATCCACCGTCACACTGCATCCACCGTCACACTGCATCCACCGTCACACTGCATCCACCGTCACACTGCATCCACCGTCACACTGCATCCACCGTCACACTGCATCCACCGTCACACTGCATCCACCGTCACACTGCATCCACCGTCACACTGCATCCACCGTCACACTGCATCCACCGTCACACTGCATCCACCGTCACACTGCATCCACCGTCACACTGCATCCACCGTCACACTGCATCCACCGTCACACTGCATCCACCGTCACACTGCATCCACCGTCACACTGCATCCACCGTCACACTGCATCCACCGTCACACTGCATCCACCGTCACACTGCATCCACCGTCACACTGCATCCACCGTCACACTGCATCCACCGTCACACTGCATCCACCGTCACACTGCATCCACCGTCACACTGCATCCACCGTCACACTGCATCCACCGTCACACTGCATCCACCGTCACACTGCATCCACCGTCACACTGCATCCACCGTCACACTGCATCCACCGTCACACTGCATCCACCGTCACACTGCATCCACCGTCACACTGCATCCACCGTCACACTGCATCCACCGTCACACTGCATCCACGTCACACTGCATCCACCGTCACACTGCATCCACCGTCACACTGCATCCACCGTCACATGCATCCACCGTCACACTGCATCCACCGTCACACTGCATCCACCGTCACACTGCATCCACCGTCACACTGCATCCACCGTCACACTGCATCCACCGTCACACTGCATCCACCGTCACACTGCATCCACCGTCACACTGCATCCACCGTCACACTGCATCCACCGTACCACTGCATCCACCGTCACACTGCATCCACCGTCACACTGCATCATCCACGTCACCG
>JAWQFJ010012864.1:0-13225 GCA_034096865.1 Theodoxus fluviatilis | reverse complement strand
CTGCTACATTAATCGAAAGGGATTTGCATCTGTGCAATTGCAGGTATGTTGGGAGATTTTGCCAGTATTTTCTTTTCAGAATGTCGTTACATTGCACGCGAGTGGCTAAAACTTGGTAATAGGAATATTCATTGTTGAAATATAACAGATACTACTTTCAGTCTCAGAATGATGTACAGTGGAACCTTCTTATTGTGAACTCTCTTGTAGTGATTTTTCTGCTTATAGTGAAGAGGTTTCTGTTTTCTTTGGGTTCACTGCATGATATAAATGAACTCTCATATTGTGAAATTTCTCTAATAGTGAACATTTTTTCTCACCCCGTGGAATTCACAAGAAGAGGGTTCCACTGTATTTATAAATAAATTCTATTGATTTGATAAAGAACATTATGCATGCTTTAAAACTGTACAACCTTGCTTGTGATGACATTGTACTATTAAAGGCTTATTATCACGTTAATGTAGATGTTTAAGGCTTATCCAGCTGTATCGGTGTTTAAAAACAAAGTGTTCTACCAACTGGCGCGATTCAAATTCCTCCAGGATCCGAGAAATTGATAATTGAACATCTGATCAAAATAACCTCAGATATATCTGAGTTTATTTTTAGAACAGCTCGGCTTAATCAACGCGTCAGTCAACGCCATCTGAATCCCGACTGTATCAGGAAAATAGGCAGTGAATCGATATACAACTTGACAGAATAAGACCTTAAGTATCCTAAAATATACAAGACTACTCAAATTTCCTGAACTATCATCCATTTTTCTACAATTTACAGTGCATAAAACGAACAGAGGGGGTTTGCGGAAAACAACTTTATAATTGCTTCTTAAAGACTGATTCATGTCAGTTGCCGAATAATAGCTCACCTGGTAGAGCGGTGGACTATCCTTTTGTTAGGTCATGCGTGAAGGGATTCGAATCTGTGCAGAAACTTTTTTGTTCTGGTTGTACAATTATTTAGGATACATAAGGTCTAGTGCTACAAGGCACAGTAAAAGGAGGGAGGAGGAGAGGTAGTCAAAGTAAAAGATGGGAGGACAACGTCTCAGAGTGGACAGGGATGAGGCTCCGCGAAGCCTTGAAACAGTCCGAGAGGCGAGAGGAATGGAGAGAGCTGGTTGCCAGATCATCTGTGGTGCCCCAACGGTCGTCCAGACTATGGGACAAGTGAAGTGAAGAAGGTCTATTGATTCACTGCCTATTTTCCTGATACAGTTGGGGATGCAGGTGGTGTTGATCCGGGTGCAATTTCAGTCAACCCAAAGTCTGGGTAAGGCCTAAATTGTGACATCATAGTTTGTTTACTGAATTTCACATGAAAGCGCGAAATACTACTACAAATATTTTTTTCTTAGTTGGAAGGCTGAAGCCAATTGTTACTAAATCACATTACCCACACATGTGTTGCTTTACCAATACAGGTAAACAATACGTATTAATTATTGCTGCTCAACTTATTCCATGGCTTTAAACCTTGCCTGAGGAAAAAATGCTAAAGAAAAAAAACCTCATCTCTCTCTATGTCTATTGACATGCATTAAAATTAAAGATTCCCGATTTGTCTGCATTTCTGTAGTTTTATGTCTGAAAATAACACCTGTAACCTGTAACTATCAGACATTTTTTGTGTGTGTCAGGATTAGGCTGCGAATTTGACCAAATTGGTTTTTGCTGATGTATGTACATCATAAAATTGTACCATGCATGAGTGATAAGAAGTTTTTGCATAAAGTAGAATGCAGCTCCTACACGTTTACATGCAACATGTTATTTATTTTTGGTTTCTTTGGTTTCCCAGTTGGTGGTGGACCATGATTTGACCATCCTCAGTGCCTACACCGGATGGCCAGGATGCACGCATGATGCGAGAGTTCTGCCCAACAGCCAGTTGTACCAAGGTGCAGAAGCAGGCCAGCTTTTCTCGCGGGGTGAGCAGCTGTTTGGTGACTCTGCATACCCTCTACGGGACTGGCTGATCACCCCTTTCAGAAATGTCGGTCATCTCACCCGCAGGCAAGTGCGTTTCAACACAAGATTGTCTGCACAGCGGAAGTGTGTTGAACGTGCAATCGGAATTCTCAAAGGCAGATTTCGCTTGTTGAAGGAAGTGCCGGTGCATAGTGCTGATGGCATTGTCAAACCGATCATGTCTGCATGTATTCTGCACAATCTCTGTATCATCGCAGATGAAGACGCTGGTCAGTACTTCTTGAGAAATGCTGCTTTGCGTCCTAACCGATACAACAATGTCTTCAGAAATGCCTACCCAGGAGTTCTTCGTCGACAGCAGCTCTAGAGATTTGTGTGATGTGTCTAAAGCTAGGGTAACGCTGGATGATTTTGAATATTTCCCTCCAGGAATGTCTCCGGAATGTTTACTCATATGGGGAGGGGAGCAGAATGCTCCTGAATCAAATGTAATGGACCTATTCCGACGTATTCACAGCTGATTTGGCTCCAGTGTAACCGAACGTAACCCAGAGGACCCTGATATGGTAGGCTGACCAGTAAAAAGCGATACAATCTGTTTTCTTGTGTTTGAACTGTGCTGTCTCAGTCTCACTGGTCGAGTCAGATCTAGAAGGGGATGTTTTGATTGTGTTACGTTCATACTAACATTTGGAGTGCTTTGGCTGACTTTTTATGAGGACGTAAATTGTGTTGCACAATATGCTTGCAGTACTGACTTATGATATGACTTGTTACGTGTTTAGAGGATTGTGCTTTTTAGCAAAATGTTAAGGGAGGACATGGCGTACAAAAATAGAAAATAAATCATAACTCAGCAAATATGAAAGCTATGCTAATGAAATGTTATACCAAAATACAAACACACTGAAAGGTATATTCAATCAAAATTTTATTGCTGAAGACTTAGTTGTTCATGTGTTATAGCAAAATAACACATTTTAGTGGAATTTAGAACAAGTAACCAAAAACGTGCTCCCGGCATAACATGATTAAAATTATTTATAAGTGTTAGTAAACCACTTACTATATCTTATTGAGTAATATAGACCTTCTTCTTTGTTTACAATCATTGCTGATCATAAAAAGGTTATTCATTAAAATTTGACGGAGGGGAGAAAATTGGTATGTTTATTTTTCACTCATTTTGCTATAACACATGAACAACTAAGTCTTCAGCAATAAAATTTTGTTTGAATATACCTTCCAGTGTTTGTATTCTGTATAAAATTTCATTAGCATAGCTTTCATATTTGCTGAGTTATGATTTATTTTCTATTAATCCGTTTTTGTACGCCATGTCCCCCCTTAATGTCTGTTAGTTTTTTTTTGTTATTGTCATTAAGTTACTGTATGGTAGGGTGCATGGTGTTTATAATGTTCATGCATTGTGTTTGGGGGCAAACTTAACTTTTTTTTTTGGTTTGTATTTCCGTTACAATATATTCAGTTGCCTCATGATTTTGTCTGTATGTTTCAGAATTACCCACTAGTAAATAGTGTGAATAAATGTTCATGTATGCCAATGCAAGACTGAAACATGTTCCTGTCATGAATGATGACATCACTTGTTTCTGGGAAGTAAGATGCTCTAATAATTTGCTTTCATATTATGCAGCGACACAATAGGCGAATAGTCAACTTGATTTGCACAAAGTGGACAACATCTGCCTTCACAAGACACAAACTGCAAAGAATTCACCAGCTTTAGAACTTTTGCAACTGAACTTTTATTGTCAAGTGTAAAAATTAAATCTTGACTAGAAAAACAACTTGACTAGCAGAACACTTAACTAGCCAAACAATCTCAAACTGCAAACATTTAACACTAACAGAAAATCGCAGGGAAAAAAGTACATCCTTGCAGAGGAAGAAAACAACTTGACAATTGTGACAGTGAATACGATAAGGAGGCCAAAGTCGGTAATTTCAAAGTCGGTCTAAAGTGAGAAATACGAAGGCATGTTCATGTATTTCTCACTTTAGACCAACTTGGAAATTTCCGACTTTGGCCTTATCGTATTCACTATCACAATTAGTCATGAAAAAAATAATCAATGCTGAAGATAACACAACGAAAAAAAATTGGCATGCGTCAAGTAGTTTTCGTAACACAATTCTTTGAACAAATAAAACACACGTCTTTGACATTTCCAGAAAAAAGGCCTAAAAGTTTGACTTTTACAATAGCCGTCACAGATGGAACTCAAGGCTAAAATATTTTCTAAAAGTCAATTTCAGCGCAACTGAGCAATGCGATTTAATTTAAGCATTTTGCTCAAAAATGCAACCCTGGGAACCGCGCAGCTTCGAACGCCGCACCCGTTTGCCGCAAGTGACTGTAAGTCCAGCGCGCTAACCACTCGGCCACAGAGCCGCCAGCTTTCTTTCCGACGAACAATCATATTTACCGCTTTTTGTCTGCCATTTTGGAACTAAAGGAACTGGTGGTTTTGCGCAGGTCCGACTAAAGTCGCTGGAGTGACGTCATCGAGCTGAACTAAACCATCTTTCAGACAACTTTAGTCGGACTCTAGATCCTTTAGTTCTCGCTGAAAGACGCCCCCAGACGCTGGGCAGGCGCGTCGGGAACATCATCGACTGTGTTCGTGACTCAGTGTTTTTTCGCCTCGTGCGTGACGTAGGAGAAGGGTGTGTGTTCGACACACGGTCATGCCGCTTTGATGTACAGGGAGATAGAGGACGTTCAATACGGGGTCACCCTTTCCGTCTGCTGTCAAAGTTTTGCTTGGATTGCTCCTCCAGCTATTTTTACCAGAAGGTATCTGGAGCAATAGAGTAAGGCGTCGCCATGAGTTTCATCTTCACCTGAGCTGCTCCAGGCGCCAGACGGGTGGAAGGTGTGAAACAGACGGGTGGAAGGTGTAAAACCGTGGCGCCGTCTGACTCGTCTCCGTGGAATCCATCACTCGCCGCATCCCGCCTCCTTCTGCAGACGTATCGATCACGGGACTGCCTAAAAATAGCGGCGGCCTTAGTACAACAATCGCCAAGAACGGATGTACATTTCCCCAGCTCCTGAGCGCTGAGCCACCTATCGGGTCGAAGGTATCACGTGATGCATATGCAGCGTCGAGCCTACCTCGCACTTGTATTGGTACGACCTGGCAGTTCGAATTCAGTACCCAAAGCAAGATTCACGTCAACTTGCCCCTAAGCTTCTCAGTTAGCAAGACACCAGTGTCATGCTGCAAACTACATGCACATCAAGTTGCAGCCAATGTTAATTAATGAAATTACATTATTGCCGTCTAGTCAATTAACGTCAGTTCTTGAGATGAGCTCTTGCCATCATTTCATGACTGACACGTTGACCGACGAGCAAGACTCATGAAGTGCCAGAAGTCCTTAATTGCACAGCAACAGAGGTGATCAACGCAACTTCTAGATCAGCTGTGAGGAAAAGAACGTATTTCCATGTCGATACGTCCGGGCAAGATTTACAATGCGAAGGCACGTACTACTCGCAAAGATAACTAACTAACTCTCTGCTACGACAAGATATCACAAACTTCAAACACCACATGCCAGTCCATGCGTCTCGAACCCCAAACTGCCTGGCAATGGCCAAACACGCATCTGACGCCATCGAGACATACGTAGGAGACGAAGTCCTTTTCCAACAATAAATCATGACGAGTCCTGGGAGAGCCACCCGGATTGTTACAGGCGCTCTCTGCGTGGTACCCAAACAAAAGGATGAGAGGGGAGGCGGGGTACGAAGCCATCCACCCGGCACTGTTTATAGAGGTCACCCCGGTGCCTGTCTGTGCCGGTAGTGACTCCTCTTCACAGAGGAGGCCGTCTGAAGTCTGCAGCGCTCCAGCCCACGACCTACTTCTCCCCTTCCCTAGTAGAAGGGATTGGTACCACCAGCTTTGAGATGAGTGGTCCATCGCTCTCTCTCTCTCTCACTCTCTCTCTCTCTCTCTCTCTCTCTCTCTCTCTCTCTCTCTCTCTCTCTCTCTCTCTCTCTCTCTCTTCCATGTGTGTGTGTGTGTTCCAATGTGCGACGGGTGTGTGTGTGTGTGTGTGTGTGTGTGTATGTGTGTATGTGTGCGTGTGTGTGTGTCCGTGTTTGTGCGTGTGTGTGTGTGTGTATGTGCGTGTATGTGAATGTTTGAGTGTGAAAGAGTGCGTGCGTGTGTGTTTGTGTGTGTGTGTATGGGTGTGTGCGTGTGTGTATGTGTGTGTACGTGTGTGTGCGTGTGTGTGTGCGTGTGCGTGCGTGTATGTGTGTGTATGGGTGTGTGCGTGTGTGTGTGTGTGTGCGTGTGTATACACGCGTGTGTGTGTGTGTGTGTGTGTGCATGCGTGAGCGTGTATGTGTATGCGTGCGTGCGTGTGTGTGAGTACCAGGGTGTGAGTGCGTGCGTGCGTGCGCATGTGGCGAGCCTGTGTGTGAATCTCAAAATTGTCAGTCGACACTCAGATACTTGAGAGTGCAGGGGTGCGCTCGCTCTGAAATCGCTTGTTGCAAATATAATGAGAAACGAAACTCTCAGGCTTGTGATCTAGCAGTAGCATGTGGTTTGTACATGGAACCAGTGAGCTAATGCCTTGAATGTTACAGCAGGTTGTGTACGAACGGAGTTGACAGACACGTATGCACACACAGAGCACATAGATTGTGTTGTCTACATCTTGGTCACAGTGATCAGTCATGGCGGCCGACGGCCACAGCTCGATGACCATTTTGAAATGCGTCGTAAGAAATATCAGTCAGGACACAGGCGTGATTGGCGGTGGAAAATATGAATATAAGTATTTTGTCTCGTCCAGAAGCACACTTATTAGGAGGGAGGTGGGTGAGGGGGAGGCAAGAGTTCAAAGGGAGAGGAGAGGAAGCAAACACAACGGCAGATGTGGGTTAATTTATGCAACAAAAAGGAAGGCGAGGTTAAGGACGGAAATGGTACCATGTTCGAGCTGTGTTAAGTTAGATGACTTCCCGAACCCACGCTATATACACGTTTGAATAGACACCGAGCTGCCGGATTCCATAGTTGTGAATACTGGAGTCTGACCTGTGTAGGACCCGCTGTAACTGCTTTGACCTCTATAGGCAGTCAACACAAAATGGCGGCCGTGGATGTGTTGGAGCAGACAGCACCTCACTCTCTCTCTCTCTCTCTCTCTCTCTCTCTCTCTCTCTCTCTCTCTCTCTCTCTCTCATGTCAATCGTAGTTGTGATGAAAATGTGCTTGCAATGGGCCGACGGCCAAAGCAATAAAGTACAATTCAGTTCAGTTCAGTTCAGTTCAGTTCTCTCTCTCTCTCTCTCTCTCTCTCTCTCTCTCTCTCTCTCTCTCTCTCTCTTTCAAATGTGGATATTCAGTCCAAGAAAATTTCGGAACTGACAACTTGATATCGAGAAGCAAATGTGATAAGACAGAGCGGCAACTATGACACAGACACATTAGGAAATAATTAGACATTAAATAGTTAATAAATTACTCTTCAATTACAGATCATTTGACCACGAGCATCAATAATCCCGTATACGTAAACATGCGTATTCAAAGGTTTGGTCGGTCTGGTCTTAATATGCGAGCATGTTTATCAGCTTGATTAAAATAATATTACATTATTTTTTCTGTTGTCTCATTCGGCATCTTTGTTCTTAAAGCTTGATGTTCAAATTCACGTCTGCCCGACCTTCTGTTCATTTGCATCGTGCCTTTGCAACTTTCTGGTTTGGTTTTGTTTTTCTCGAATTTTAAACGTGCCGCCTGTTAGATACTCTGCTGTGATTCGGCCTTGCATTTGCGTGATGTAATACATTCCTTGTGTGTCCGTTGTCCATCCACCATCACCCCCACGGTGGATTCCTCTTGCACTTTGGAATGACAGAGACATTTCATGACGTGACCAGCATGATCAGAACATAGATGGCTTCTTTCTGACGAAGCATCCTAAAGTCGGTTACGGACCAGTTGATCAATCTTTCCATCTCACCGCAACGCCTCCACTCTTCCTCTTTCCAAACTGCTTCGTATCGCCTGGGTCATTTGTCGCTGTTTCATCTTCCAGTGTAGTTGCGTATTAGTAATTTTGTCAATTCATCCATTTTTGGGGTTTAATAATTTCCAAGGAGGAATGCTTCATATTGGTTTATTTCATCCAAGATTTGCGTGAATTGAATATTTCTGTGTTTAAATGTGTGAGCTACACGGACCCTGCATGTTCTTTAAATTTAATTTTACCGTAGGCAAAGGTCTGCAACAAAAAAGTTGTTCGGAGAATTTCATTTTGTCATTCTTACTCTCTCGATCTCCTCCCTTTTTTCCGATGTGTATATGCGTCTAGTTTTGTTTTGTGTTTTGTCTGTCTGTCTAACAATCCGCTACCCTGTCCGTTTGCCCGTTGATCAGTCCGTTTTCTTGTTCGTCTGTCCGTCCGCGCGCCAGCCCACCCGTCTGCCTGTTCTCCGCGTCTGTCTGTCTTCCTGCCTGCCTGCCTGCCTGCCTGCCTGCCTGCTTACCTGCATGCCTGCCTGCCTGCCTGCCTGCCTGCCTGCCTGCCTGCCTGCCTGTCCGTTCCTTTCCTTGTCCACAGCGCTTTTCTTTCTGTTTGCGTCTGTTGTCCAGCGTGTATAATGTTGGTCAGACTGCCTGTACTGCTTCAGGACGTCAATCTACCCAGTGTCACACTTGATGTTCCCCCGATCCTGAATCGGTTTCGTTCTGTGCTGTCTGCGGTTCCTGTCTTGTGGTCCTCTCCAGCACCACCCTTTCCCATGACTTCTCCCCGCCATTCTCTACTCGTCCTGTGCCTTCGTCGTCAGTAGATTTTCTTCGCTGTTTCTTTCTCTATCCATGCTTCCCATCTCGCAATTTAAATTGTGTCTGTTGGTTAAGCCATCTTTGTCCACCCGTCTTGTATGGATACACCCGAGTCTTTTTGGTCTTACTCCGTATCTACACCCCGTTGTATCGTCTGCCTGGATGCGTCTCTGTCCATCCCAGTCCCTTGCTGCATTGTTGCGGGTTTTTGTAAAGAAACACATGTCTTTTTTATTTTGTACATTCATTTTCATCGCTCTTCCCCAATACGTAAAATAGATAGTCGAGAAAAGTTATATAGGAAAAAAACAAGCTTTGCCTCTGTGTGTACGTGCATGCGTGTGTGGGCGCGCGTGTGCTTTCATGAACGCGATGAATTCAAAGAAAAACCGCAAACTCGACTCAGACCAATGAAAAATACTACCCTTCCCTTTTCAACATGGCGGATTAATAAGATTCAAGTGCACCTATGTACGTCAGTAACAGATGCCTGCTTTCTACAACCAACGACGTGACAAAAACGTACAGTTTTCAGCATCGTTTTCAACTACTTTCCTGATAAACAGTTTATGGACCCGTTTTTGTGTAATTATCGACTGATCATTAAGCAAGTTGCATGCAGAACGCCAGCTGGGAGAATTACGCAGTAAAAATCGCACTCTAAAAGTAGTAACTGTAGATTCACCTTGGTGGACTCTGACGGACGATGGTTAGACTTTGGAAGGTTTGAAGAATGGTTGAAGGTTAGAGGAATTTCACACTACGCAAAATGTATTAATGTCGCGCTAATTTTTTCATTACTTATTAGATGATGACTGGTCCCACTTGGACCAAGGTTAGCAGTTTTACGAATAATACATTTCCTTTTGACGGAAGGTTTCCACAGTCGCAATCAATGCAATCTATAAGACTTTAATGCGACGTTCATGAAAAAGATTCTACTCAAGCAAATACGCACTACTGAACGTATTTGGGACCACAGGGGACCTGGTCATGACTACATCATATCAAAACAGTATAATTTCACATTTTTCAGACGAATGCTTCTTCTATTCATGTCTGTTTATGCATCTGGACAGCAGGATTATCATAGCATTATTTCTTATCAATTTTATAAAAATTACTTACATTATTAATGGGTTTGTGAGAAGACCATTTTACATTTTTATAAAATTACCGGCGACAACATTTAACATGTCGTCCCAGAGGCACGTATGTGCACTGTTCCATGTTTTTAATCCGCTTTTCTCGATTTCGCGTCTTCAAGTGTTTGCCGATTTGCTTATTTGTTTGTTCGTTCGTTACTTTGACTATTTTCCCATGATTTTTGCTCATCTTGAATAAATTTTCTCGCTCATTATAATCGCACGATCCATTTACGACTCTTTTCGTTCCTTTTCGTCCTCTCGTTTTTTAAACAGACCTTTTCTACATGAGTCTGCTTTAGTTTTACTTTTTCGCTGCTCTGTCGTTCTTATTGCGTGTTGATGCTTGTCTACATATTTTCCATCGTTCATATCGATTGTCTGCAGGTGTCCGTCTTTCATTATTTTCCGTGTTGTCGGTACGTTTCACTGGTCTTTATCCGTGGGATTTCCAAATTTCTCGTGTTTTTCTGTTTGTTTTTTCAAGTGTGGTCAGTTTTGATGTGCGAATTTCTGTAAGCGGTTATTTCATCCGTTTCTACCAAACTGTATGCCATTTTTGTACGTTTCACGGGCTCATTAACTTATTTATTCGTACTCTTTTCAGGTCTTTTCTATCTACTCCAATTTCTTATTACTCCTCGCTTTTCTCCATTTCTCAACTTCATTTCGACAACTTTTGAATATACATGCACGTCTGCCCTATAGTTTGCATGTCCATATTCTGTGCATACGTAACACACGTCCATCATACTTTACTCTCGCCCTCTTTTACATGCGCCGATTTCTGCCATTTCCTTGCGCGCCTCTTTTCTTTTTGACCCTGTTATTTCAGTTTTCGTGCCATGTGTGGATTTATGCAACCACAGTGTATCCCACATTTCTTTTTAAATGTCCTGTTGTACTGTTATTATTAAATGTACTGTTATTTCAGTTTTCGTGTCGTGTGTGGATTTATGCAACCACCTTTTATCCCACATTTATTTTTAAATGTCCTACATCAACTTTCATCGCTTATCTTTAACAGATTGTGTCGAATCGCTCTTTTTCTATTCCTACGCAATTTTTCGAGGAGTTCACAAATCTGTCTGGTTTTCAATCTTTTCTGTTTCCACGTTTACCTCTACAGATGTCAGCATGTGTATGCTCAGCAGTCTACGCAATGTCTCAACGAATTACACCAGTTCGTCTGGTTTTCATGTTTGCACTTTTGTCTACAGATATTAAATTATGTGTCTGCTCTGTTTAATCTAGTTGACACAGGTCCGTCTGGTTTTCATGTTTACACTTTTGTCTACATATTTTAAATGTGTGTCTGCTCTGTTTAATCGAATTGACACAGGTCCGTCTGGTTTTCCATCTTTTTTATGTCTACACGTACCTTTACACATTTTCACTGTGTGTATGCTCAGCAATCTACGTATGTCTACACGTACCTTTACACATTTTCACTGTGTGTATGCTCAGCAATCTACGTATGTCTACACGTACCTTTACACATTTTCACTGTGTGTATGCTCAGCAATCTACGTATGTCTACACGTACCTTTACACATTTTCACTATGTGTATGCTCAGCAATCTACGTATGTCTACACGTACCTTTACACATTTTCACTATGTGTATGCTCAGCAATCTACGTATGTCTACACGTACCTTTACACATTTTCACTATGTGTATGCTCAGCAATCTACGTATGTCTACACGTACCTTTACACATTTTCACTATGTGTATGCTCAGCAATCTACGTATGTCTACACGTACCTTTACACATTTTCACTATGTGTATGCTCAGCAATCTACGTATGTCTACACGTACCTTTACACATTTTCACTATGTGTATGCTCAGCAATCTACGTGATGTATTATCAAATTGACACAAATATGTCTGGTTTTCCATCTTTTTTCATGTCTACACCTACTTCTATATATAGCTTTTCACTGTGTGTTTGCTCAGCCTTTTCACCCTGCCTCAGCATCGACCTCACCTGTGTCTGTCCCGAGGTTTCTCCTCCATTTCTCGTGTTTTCCCGCTACAGATGTAATTTACATACGTCTTTCTGTCTTCTCGCTTTTATTTTTGTATATTTTACATTGTTTCTCTAATTGTCTCTCATTTGTCTTATTTCATCATTTTCTCCGATATTTTTCTCGTCCTCTATGCTTTTCCCCCCATTGTATTTACGCCAGTCTTTTTCATTTTCTTTTTTCTCTGCAGACTCCTGCATTTGTTTCTCTTCGTGAGCCTTTGAAAGCTGTTTCCCCCCAGTTCTACGACCACAACCGCGCGTGGTCAGTTTATGTCTTTCTGCACTTTTCCCCCATTTTTGCCAAACATTATGTTTTTCAACCCGTTTTACTTGTTTCTCTTTCTATTGGCCTCGGTCTGCATCATTGTGTTATTTTTCCGTCGTAATTTTTGTTATTATATATATATATATGTTCATGTCGTTTAGCTACCTGTAGTTTTGTGTCAAGCATTGCCTGCACTTGAAAATTCATTTTCACTCTCACTTTTTAAATCCTTCCGTGCATTACAGGAGTTCGTTCATTGTTTCTTCCAAAATCGGTTTTTTCGACTTTTCTACTTGAACAAATATCTAGCTTTTACAAGATGAAATCATTCATCCATTCAATGAGGAAATTTTCCGTTACGTGAAAGGCTGTTCTGATGACTTGATCCGTCTGCCGCTTTTTCTTGCATTCTCAATTGAATAAGGAGGAACACATGGGCGTATTCAATTTGTACACATATTCACGTCAACTTGCCCCTAAGCTTCTCAGTTAGCAAGACACCAGTGTCATGCTGCAAACTACATGCACATCAAGTTGCAGCCAATGTTAATTAATGAAATTACATTATTGCCGTCTAGTCAATTAACGTCAGTTCTTGAGATGAGCTATTGCCGTCATTTCATGACTGACACGTTGACCGACGAGCAAGACTCATGAAGTGCCAGAAGTCCTTAATTGCACAGCAACAGAGGTGATCAACGCAACTTCTAGATCAGCTGTGAGGAAAAGAACGTATTTCCCTGTCGATACGTCCGGGCAAGACTTAAAATGCGAAGGCACGTACTACTCGCAAAGATAACTAACTCTCTGCTACGACAAGATATCACAAACTTCAAACACCACATGCCAGTCCATGCGTCTCGAACCCCAAACTGCCTGGCAATGGCCAAACACGCATCTGACGCCATGGAGACATACGTAGGAGACGAAGTCCTTTTCCAACAATAAACATGACGAGTCCTGGGAGAGCCACCCGGATTGTTACAGGCGCTCTCTGCGT
>JAWQFJ010012863.1:0-14755 GCA_034096865.1 Theodoxus fluviatilis | reverse complement strand
GATGAATCATTCTGTGAACCCGAGTCAGTAGTGACGCTGGCACAATTCGCAACGAATGCGGCATAGACTTGACCATTCGCATTACAGCATTGCACCAAAAATTGTTTCTTCTATTGTTTCTCCACTTTTTACAGAAATCATTCAGATATCAAAACTGGCTTTCATTTCAACACAGACATTTTATTTTATTGAATAAACGCTTGTTTATTGCCTCAACAAGAGTAAATTAAGAGCTGTGTGCGAAATAGTCTTAGAACTACTTTAACGGAGTATGTCAGGAAGCAGATCGGCTATCCCACAAGCCTCTCGTGTGACCTCCATTTGCATACTTTGGACGAAAACCTTCCATCACGTGATGTCAACTGGGCTAGAGACACTTTCGCCTGTAGGCGAAGTCTCTAGTGAACTAGAATGACGATGGATCAGGGAGCATACCGTGATTACCCCGCAACCGTGCAGGTCGTGCCGCAACAGTCGTGCGCCTGAGTCCATTTCGTGTTGCATATTTTGTTCTGCGTGTCTCATTAGATATTGATTTTGTTTTTATTAGTTTTTTCCGGCAAAAATACGAGCAAGGTTATTAAAAAGAGAAGAAAAGATCATCTGGCGCTCTAGCTTTTCTAAATTGAGAGTGGGGTCGGGTGTGGAAAAAGATTACACCGTCTACGTTATTATTAACAGGCACCAATTTTTGTTGTGCAGTGCTAGGATTTATTTTTATAGGTGCCTGCTTTCTAAAGATGTTTTTAGTCTGAAAGTTTTACAAACCCTGTTCATCTCTGTAGATCTAAATGGGGAAATAGGTTTTTGGAAGTATCTCACCTGAGAGAGAGTTGATTTTTGCTGGTGCGTTGAGGGTGAAGTTAGTAGTCCAAAAACAGTGTAAAAATTGAAGTGAAAGGTGAGTGGAGGTTGAGTTCTGCCCCAGGGTGATGAGCGGTGTTCGCTCTGAAGTATGAGTTGTGGTAAATAGAAATGGACAGTGAGTTGGTTGTGAGAAGATAGTAATATGAGAGAGCGCAAGAGGAGAGAGAATCGGTCGGTCCCCACACAAGAGAGAAGCAGACGAAGAGAAGAGAGAAGCACAGATGAGAGGAGCAGACGGCAGAACAGAGAGAAGCAGACGAAGAGAGAAACAAACGGTCGGCTAGGCAGTGAGGGAGCGAATGGCAGAGAGAGACAAAGAGAGAGATGGAAGGTTGGTCGAGGTAGTTTCTTTTATGTCAATGGCTGACCTATGTTTTATTAGTGTCATGTGAGCAGGTTGACCGTAATTTTACTGGTGTTTATAATTCTCCATTAACGTTTTATCTGTGCTTTGTAATTACTTTTGAGATTGATTATTTACTTGTGTGTAGAAATTCTCCGTTGGAGTTGAATATTTTCTTGTACCTATGTCTCTCCTTTGGAGTAGAGTATACTAGTAGTGGGTGTGAATGTTATAAGAAGAGTTTTTGGGGAGGAAGTCGTAGAAGAGCCAGATGTAAAATAACATCTTTTCTTTTACCCCTTTTTGCTGAGTGGCAAATCCATTTAATCAGTGATTCCACATTTATTTATTTATTTTTCTCTTTTCTACCTCTGATTATGGGAAAGTTATGATTTCAACTGACTGATTAAAAATCTTGTATTTACCCGGGACCGTTTTTATTAAGTTATTGAAATCCCCGTAACAGTAGACATCCGTTACACGAATACGCACGCATATGCTGCTTCTCATTTTGCGTATCCTCTTGAGTTGATTGGATAGATGACTTTCTCATTATTTCTGTTGTTTTCTGAAAGTGTTTGAAAATGAATGCTGCACAGCCTAATAAGGAGCATGCTGTTTCATGCTTTGTATTCTACAAAAGGGAACCGTAGATGACGGTATTGTCTTCATCTAGTCATCACCAGCAAAGCTTTCAACGACAAGAGTAAAGATCTTGTTCTATAATACATCCGTTTGAGACGCAAAACGGGGGCTTTTAAGGAAAAGGCTGCATGACGGATTCATGTTGGACTCATGCGTTCGCAGTCATTTCCATCCATCACGCTCTCCGAGCTCTTGACTGTGGTTAACAGCATGAGAGAGGGAGAATGGGATATCGTGGGCATCGATGATTCGATGCAGCAGAGCCACACGCTGGTACCTAGTCACAAAACCTGCCGTCTGGGTAGCCGATCAGTCGATGGCATTCTTGATTGAAGGCCTCGAGGCGGTTGGGGGGTGAGGTGGGGTGTGTGTGAGGGAAGGAGATTGTCTACGACTTCGGCAATGCATCGAACTCAACAAATCTACATCCTCTACATTTGCAAGGAAATAATTATACAGTATGCGACTTGTACTTTTGTATTTCGAGACTCCACGTACAACAAGATTCTGACGGTCAGCTTCCAGACTACCAGACTGCCAGATGACCCGATTGCAGTTACGGCGTGGTGCAGGGAAGGCGACAGCCCACAGCGCAACGCCATTGCCCCGTGACAAAAGAAGCCTTGGGAGTGGCGCCACCAAAATGGGATCTTCGGCCTGACTGCTCTTCCGGAAGGTCATTGCCCGCAAGGCCTTTCAGATGGTGGGAAGATGGATGAATGGAACGGTGCAGGGTCGGCTGGGACGGGGGTGGGGTGGGGAGGCTGGAGAGAATAAAAGGCAAAGGGAGAATGGGCTTGATACTGGGACGGGGGTGGTGGTGGGGGTGGGGGTGGGGAGGCTGGACGGGACGGGTAGGCGCCAGATGAGGCAACTCCTATCAGGTCACTTTCCTCGGTTCGCACTCAAAAGGAAGTCAAGCCGGTACGACTGCCAGTTGACTGTCAGTGCAGCATGCAGTCTCTCCTCCACTCTTCTTTCGTGCCTTTTTCACTTTTGTTAAAAGCCGCACGACACGAAGCGATTCCACACGTTCCACACTGACGCTCTCCAGGGTGCGTCACCGTGGCAGCCAATCGGGTTTTGAGGAGCCAGAGAATCAGTAGTGCTATGTGATTGGGAGACACAGTTTTGTTGTGTGGACAGTCAGTGTCGATTTTGTGAAATCGCCTTGTGTAGTACGGCCTTTACCAGGCCTTTCGATCGGTATTTCTTACCACACTTTGTTACATTCCATTAAATATATTGCTCTTTCTTTTCTTCTGAACATGCGTGGAGTTTTTGTGCGGACAGTGAGAGAGGGTGAAGATAAGTGGAGTGATGAGAGAATCGTGAAGGTGTGAGGCGAATCCTTCCTACTTGGACATATTGAGTCATTAACATATGTATTACACCTCCAGTTTGTTGGGCTACGATTGATCTGACGTAATGTTAAAAACAATTCTCAGCAATAAGTTTCCCGCCATTGCATGTGAAACAGGAAACTGCAAGAGGCTTGCAAATGTAAGCATTTGTGCTTAGCACACTTTTTTATTGCTTGGAGCCCAAATGGTTCATTTTGTGGGTATGTTACTACGTTATCCCTGTTATGGTACACATCAACGAAGTGATTTCTCTGGACATCCAATTAAAACGTTTCCATTCGTTCTGCAACTTGCTTATTCCAAACGAACCAGCCACGCACACTTCTTTGTCGGTTCCCCCATCGCAGCACCGCGCACATCGCGCCCACCGCTAGCCAAACTACGCGCGTGTACTAGTCATGCGGGTCCCACGTGGCGTTACCGGGCAGCAATTCATTATAGACAATTGCACTGGTGTTGAGAAACAGTGCTTACTCTCCAGGGAGCAAAACCACATGTATGATGATAACGTGTGCGGGGGTGCGGTGGGGGGTGGGGGGGTGGGGGAGGGGGGGTGTTAGGTCGGACAACTGATATCCCGAGAGCTTTCAATACCTCAGTGAAGCACTTTTTGTCTCAGATTCGACTGTGGGCGTACCGATGGATTGATGGATGGATGGACGGACAGACGGACAGTGGGGGTTAAATAGCCAATTACTATTAGCCTTTGCGGGCTACGTAAAGCCACAACGTAATTAAAAAACACACGGAATTCCATTCAATTCAAATTTTTATTTGAAGATTACATTAAAATGCGGAAAAGAAGAGTATAAGACAAGCAACCGACAAAGTGATGCGAGTAGTTAATTACTGTTTCATAACAACCTATATGAAATATGTCGACAACAAAAAGAGACAAATGGAATAAGCACTTGGCTCAACTTTGCGAACGTGCTCAGCACACTTGATTGCGTGTATAAAGAGGCATTAGTATTATTGTGGAAAGTAATATGAACGGATCAACGGTGACCTCGCTTCTTGCAAGCCCAGCCTTGTAACTAATACAGTCATACGAGTTGTTGATTCTCCCGTGACCAACTGGCAGGGATCAGGCAAACAGCTACTTACGACGCACAGGGCAGAGGGCAAAGTAAACATGCTCATCGTCCATATCTGGAACGTTAACCACTTTTCACTTTCCCACTTGTCGACGATCTTTGCAATACCTCATTTTTGGTGGCCATTTTTAATTAGTGACCACGGACCCCTGCCCAAAGGGCATCGTATGCTGCCTCTTACGTGGAAATGCCGTCTGTTCCAGTAGATTTAGCGGCGCTGTTCCCCACACGTCTTGATAGCCATGGTAAAGCACAGACTGGGATCGGGGAGTAAAATGTAAGAAACTTTGCACAGCCCTCAACATGTCTATTTTTCTATGTATATTGATGGTTTTAAGTGTTTTACACGTAATCTAATGTGTGGGACTTGGCAGAACGTTCCATGGCGTTTACTACAAACCACAGACACTCCCCCTCTAGACATGCCTATATCGGGATCGGCTTCTAACCTTTCGCCCACCCATGTTCAGACATGCACTCTTCAGAAGTATCAACAAAAACAAGCAAACAAGCAAACAGACCCCCAAAAATCAAAGGTCACCAACAATTTTGAGATTATGTATAAAGTCCTGTCAGTTTCTTGTGGTCACTCTTCTTTTGAAAGTCGGATTGCGTATAAGTGACCTTGCCTTTCGTGAGTCACCGATTGTGTCGGAGTGTGCAGTAAATCATCGTCTCAACGTGACAAATTTCCGCCCTGTAAAGCAGGACATGGCGTGCAAAGTGTGACAAACGTCAGATCCTGTGCACCCTTTGTGCAAAGGAAGAACAGTTGCCTTCAGTTATCAATATTAAAGGAAGTTTTACTTCATTTTTTGGCACAGTGTTGAAATAATGGAGGGCATAGTGGTCTTAGTAAAGACAACATAAAAACAAAAGTAATACACATCTTAAAAGAAAATAAAAAAGATAAAAATCATAGCTCAAAGTTGTCGAGGATTTGCTGCTAATGTACAGAGCAAAGACGTCCTTAACTTTCTGAGATACAAGAAACTGGACGTATATTTCATGGAGATTATTCATATCAGCAGAGAAAGCGTAGACATCTTAACAAATTAGTGGGACATAGAAAGAACAAGGTCACCAAGACAATCAGTATTAAGAAGCATATCAATGCTGTTTGATAACGTTTTTCAATTACGTGCCAAACACGTATTTGCCCGAGAGAATTACATCTTAATTCTCTTTTCCCCCGTATCCCAGGCAAAAATAAATAAATAAAAATACTTTTCAATTTTTTTACCCCATACCCCACGTTAAGGGAGGCAACCTTGTAAAATTAAACAACTACCTTAAATAAATATCAAATCATATTACCCTTTTATTTCTCAGACAAGTTTTTAATTTTCTTTCTGTTGATAAATTATTTCTCTCACATAAAAAATCATCTTCCTCTAAAGCGCAGACAATGGGCACTAAATTGAAATACAAGAATAGCTCAGTGTCACGGTTGGGGTGGGTAGAAGGTGGCTTGTAGCGTGGAAAATAGTAACCCGTGGAAAACAGTGACGGAAGTCATCGCAGAGTTATCTGCGAGGGACGTGCTTTATGCAATTTACCGCTCCTGCACCTGTTCTTCGCATGGAATATATTCCGACAAACGACGCATTAGTTGCTTTACGAGGTTTTGGTGCATTTGTGTAGTTTAACACATGATGTAGCGTTCAAAAAAGTTTTCCCCCGTGTAAAGCCGTCTCCCCTGCCGGAAATAATATGGGAGTCACCTCCCTGTAGTCTGTTTGTAGTCTGGTTTTATAAAACGCGACCGTTGACTGACTTGGCACGCCCGGGGAGTTATGCTAAGATCCGGCCGCGTAAATATATCTGCGTTTTGTGACAAACGTCTTGCTCGGCGGTACTGTTCTCCATGCACCTTAACGGTGCGCGTGATTCGGGTGTAATCTTAAGCTAAACGACGTTCCGAATGTTTCCGACTTCGACCATTTCAGCAGCGCCAATAAACGTCGTTTAGCTTAAGATTACACCCGAATCACGCGCACCGTTAAGGTGCATGGAGTACAGTACCGCCGAGCAAGACGTTTGTCACAAAACGCAGATATATTTACGCGGCCGGATCTTAGCATAACTCCCCGGGCGTGCCAAGTCAGTCAGGCGGAGTGGCGGGTGCCGTCTCTTTTTAGAGTTGAATTTTCAGAAAATCCCTCGCAGATAACTCTGCGATGACTTCCGTCACTGTTTTCCACGGGTTACTATTTTCCACGCTACATGGCTCGACCCCAACGGGACAGTAAAAAATATAATAAAGGTAAAATCCTTCCTCAGTCACTAATCACATTTAAAGACAAATACGCCACAAACCGAAACCGACGTAAAAACAACCAACCAATTACATATACATCTTATAAATCAAACTCACGAACTGAGCATACATATGCAAATGAAAAGAAGAAAACAATTATTCAAATAAAAACGTTTTAAAAACCGCCCAGCGCACTTAATTATAGTTGTTAGTCCAATTCTTATTCTTCTCTCCATTCTGCCGCGAGGGAGAACGCCAGGAATAAAATCATGCACACAAACCGTTCTGCACGAGCCACTGCAGAACCAGACCAAACAAAAAACACGTGCAAAACGTTCGGAACGTGCTGACTGCGCATAACGCTTAAAGGCGTAACAAGCTGCGCTAATCAAACAACACTAAGTGGATTTAAAGTCACACCACCCACCATGAGTCGCGACAGACCCTCAAACTTTGTGTACAATTAAAAAATAATAAACTGAGTCGTGACACTCATAATATATTTAAACAAGCAGAACCTCAACCCAATTCCCTTCCCAGTTCCCTCTGATATCTTATAGTTCAGCTACTGAGAGAAGAAAAACGAAGAATAAATTGTCTCCCCCTTGACCACAATCCATGCTGACCCAAATAGTCTTAGGACGCGTCTTTCAGCGAGAACTAAAGGATCTATAGTCCGACAAAAGTTCGCTGAAAGATGGTTTAGTTCAGCTCGATGACGTCACTCCAGCGACTATAGTCCGACCTGCGCAAAACCACCAGTTCCTTTAGTTCCAAAATGGCTGACAAAAAGCGGTAAATATGATTGTTCGTCGGAAAGAAAGCTGGCGGCTCTGTGGCCGAGTGGTTAGCGCGCTGGACTTTACTGTCACTTGCGGCAAACGAGTGCGGCGTTCTAAGCTGCGCGGTTTCCAGGGTTGCATTCTTGAGCAAAATGCTTAAATTAAATCGCATTGCTCAGTTGCGCTGAATCAGAAGTTGTCCCGTCCATGTTCCAAGAACGTCACGTGCTTTTTTGTGGATAATATTTCGCTGCTTGACCAGGGGTGGGGTAAAATGAACAAAAATAGGTAAATATTGCATTGGCTACATAATTATGAAGTTATTTGTCTTGTGTTTCAGACTTGTGCACAACCAACGACCAGCTGACTCCAGAAACCCAGAAGGTGATTTTTATGGGCTCTTTTATTTCTCCACATGTTGCATGTTTTAGTTGTCAAAACTGGGAATTCTCTGTTCTACTTCTAGTCTTGTGCTGCTAATATTAAACTGGGATATATTCACTATTGTCCACATTGAAAGGAACACATTTGTTTTTGTTTTGCACTGCAAGTAATGGATGGGAGAAGGGGAATTTTAAAGCAGGCAATTAAGAAATATTTCTTCTGTTATCTGATTGTGTTTCAGTTTCAAAGTGTAAAAAAAACAAGCAAAGCCTTCCTTTTACGTCGACCAGCAGTGACTGTGAATATCATGTTAATATTCCAATGTATGTATACATGTTCTCCTGTCTCCAGGGTGGACAAATCTCTGCATCGTCGTGAATAACAAGCCTCATGAAGTGGTGGTAGAAACAGGTTTGGCACAGTTTCTCATGGATGAGAACTCGGGTGAGACTACTGACCATTGTACTAAGAGTAAGAGCTTTGGTACTTTTGTGTGTGTATGTATGCATAGATGCTGACGGTACTTTGATTTTGTGTGTGTGTGGCAGAAAATCAGTAATGGAGAATGCAGTTCTGAGAAAATGACTGTTATAAACATTATTGTATCCAAAAAGATGTTGTTGGGGACACATTTGCTCTTAGGCATAAGTTCCGCTTGTTCTGTGCTGCCTAATGAAATATGGTACTGGTAATGAAGGTGCAGTTTCTGAAATACAACTCATTTATTTTTCAGATCCACACTTGCACAGCAAGTGGTCAAACAAGGTAGTTATGCATTTTTAACAATAACAGGTTGTGATTTAAATCCAACGTATTTGTACTGAATGTACAGAGGTGTTCAAACAGCCCGATATACATAGATCCGCATAGATCCGCAGGATCAGTAGTCCGTCAGACTAGTTTAAACTTCAGACACAAGTTAGGGCCCATGACCACAGATCATAAATTTATATGGGCAGATATTTATTTCCCTGGTGCATTCCTCTTGGGGATGAAGCGACTTACTTGGTAAGTGTCTGTGTGGTTTAGCTCACTGCACTGTAGACTTACTTGGTAAGTGTCTGTGTGGTTTAGCTCACTGCACTGTAGACTTACTTGGTAAGTGTCTGTGTGGTTGAGCTCACTGCACTGTAGACTTACTTGGTAAGTGTCTGTGTGGTTGAGCTCACTGCACTGTAGACTTACTTGGTAAGTGTCTGTGTGGTTGAGCTCACTGCACTGTAGACTTACTTGGTAAATGGTCATATCACTGCACTGAAGACTTACTTGGTAAGTGTCTGTGTGGTTGATCTGGCTTATTTGCTCTTGGGTTGGATGGAAAAAGTGGCTTGGTCTGATGTGCTGAGTACAAGGGGGCCCCTCATTATTATGCAAATTTTCATCTTGGTGTCATGACATCTGTGCTTGTAAAGTTTTGTCATGACAAAGTTGTGTGTGTTTGTATGTGTGTGTGTGTGTATGTGTGTGTGCATGTGTGTATGAGTGTGTTTGTTGTGTGTTTTTTTAAGATTGTTAATGTTATTGTCTTTGCTTTTGTTGTTACAATATTCTTGTTGATCAAAAGGTTTTAGTCTGTGTTTGGAGCAGAACCAGTGAAAAAAAAACACCCCAATGCTTAGGATGGGATTGTTGTCTGTCCTTCTTGTGAACATTATTTGTTGCTTTGTTTGAGATGATTAGTTTTGTGGTAAGTCGTACTGTGTAGGTGCTGATAAGTACAGACAGCACTATGCATCTGCTGTCTACTGACTGTGTTGCTGAATGCATTTATCCAACAACTTTTAAATATATCACAAGATGTGTCTGTTGTCATCACCTGTGTTGTGACTGCCTGTGCTAGAGGGATGGTCTGCAAGAATGAGTGGTGGATGCCATGAATATGAATACAAGCCATCCTTCCAGTGACGTTCATTGTATCTCCTGTGTAGCTAGCATTGCTTCGGATTGGTATGTATGTATGTATGTATGTATGTATGTATGTATTTTGGCTCTTATATAGCGCCAATCTCACACCCAAAGGCATGCTCAAGGCGCTCAACACGTTCACCCTTTGAATAAAAGAGTTTTTAGCTGTGACTTGAAAGTCTGTATTGAAGGAGATTTCCTCAGTCTGTCTGGGATATCGTTCCAGAGTTTTGGTCCAGCATACGAGAATGCTCTCTCCCCTGATCTCTTGGTGTTGTAGCGTGGCACATGGAGTAATGACTGCGCCGAAGATCTGAGATCCCTCACAGGCTTATAAGTCTTGAGGAGCTCAACCAGATACAGCGGGGCCAAACCATTGACGCACTTGAACACATGACACAGTGTTTTGAACACAATACGTTGGTGGACAGGCAGCCAGTGTAGCTCTCGAAGAATGGGTGTTATGTGAGAACGACTAGGTGGACGTTTCACTATACGTGCTGCGGTGTTCTGCACCTGTTGAAGTCTTCGGAGATATTCTTGGGTTTCACCTAGCAGAAGGCTATTGCATTGGTAGTTGTAGTACTTGCAGTACTTGTAGTTGTGTGTTGTAAGTCTACACTCATTCAGGCAGCAAACATTTGTTGGTGGGAGACAATCCCTTATTAGCAAATAAACAACTAGCATGTGTGCCTACCTTCCTTGCAAAGGAAATCATGGTCTCTGTGGAGAGACGAAGCTGCAAAGTGGGAAGGGATGAAATGCAACTAGTGACAACAAGAATCAATTCTGGGTTTGTTGGTGCTGCTGATGAATGTTGTAGATTTCACCCCCACTGGATCAAACTGTGGCTGGATGTATTTTAGTGGCTGTTGATGTATGTTCGCTTTGCACTCCTACACAATATTTTGTTTGGGCATTGACCTTGTTACTGGTTGGGATTGCCGGCTCCTCTGTGGGATGTGTGTCATGGGCTGCAGGATGACTGCTGTCACCTGTGTTGGACTGTCATCTAGTAGCTCTCTCTCTCTTCTTTCTCCTCCTCTTCCTCCCTCCCCCCCCCACCTTTCTCTCTCTTCCTCTCTCTAGAGTTTTATATGAAATATTGATCAGATGACAGCAATTTGATGGATGTACATGGGCTTTCTTGGGGTTTCTGTTTCTATAAAGGTGTGTAACCTGATGTTCCTTTATTCAGGAACTCTGATCTTTTGCAATGTGCGATGAATGCATTTACAGGCTTAAAGACTTTGACTGCTGTGACCACCACTGCGACTGCTGTGACCGCCACTGCGACTGCTGTGACCGCCACTGCGACTGCTGTGACCGCCACTGCGACTGCTGTGACCGCCACTGCGACTGCATCATCCACGGCAACTGCGTCATCCACTGCAACTGCATCATCCACTACCTCCATCAAGGTGTGGACGACTTCTGAAGAGGAGGCTCTCATCAATCTTCGCCATGAACGTGACGATATGTTCCATTCAAGGAAATCACATACTGCATTGTGGGCGGAAATTGCAGAGAATCTGGGTGTCGGCGCGCTTCAGGCTCAATACAAGTACCAGGCATTGAAGAAGAAGTGGAAAGAGATTGTTGACTCCAAAACAGGTACAGAAACGAAAACATTCTGTCATCGAATGGCCTTTGACTTGCACTTTGGGTTGCTGGCATCAACAAAGCCGCAGGCCACCAGTGAGGCAGGTGCCTCAGGAGAGGCCAAGGCAGGTGCCTCAAGAGAGGCCGACAAGGGAAAAAGGGAAAAGACCGCGGTCCACCATTATGGATGTCCAATCAAAGCAGCATGATGACACTAAAGAAACTCTTGAGAAAATGCACAAAGAAAAAATTGGTTGCATGAATAAATTCTTGAAACTGTACGCCAAGCAGCTGAAGAAAGAAGTACCAGGCTCTGACTCAGATTAGAACTAACCTACATGTAGTACCTTTCATGTTGCCTTTATTGGCGAGTACACTTGTATGTGGTCAAGAGTACAGAGGTGGTGAGTATTTGTGTGACACAAGTATTTCAAAATAAACTTTCGGATACAGTAATGATACACTCTTCATTTCACATAAATATGATGCATTAGGTGATGTCTAAACTGTACAGAAAAGAAAAACTTTATGCAATGCTTAGTTTAGTTGTATTTGAAGAAGACAGTTTGGAGTCTCATCTTAACTTGGTGTCAAGTTAAGATGAGACTCCAAACTGTCTTCTTCAAATACAACTGAACTAAACATTGCATTAAGTTTTTCTTTTCTGTACAGTTTAGACATCACCTAATGCATCATATTTATGTGAAATGAAGAGTGTATCATTACTGTATCAGAAAGTTTATTTTGAAATACTTGTGTCACACCAATACTCACCACCTCTGTACTCTTGACAATGTATGTGTATTCTTGTTATGCACAGATTTCAGACCTTGAAGGCATGCTCAATGCATAACATAGTCACCAAAACAAAGGTTCTTGGCTAAAAAGATGTGTTTTTAGTCCATTTTTAAAATCTTCTTGACTCCATGACTTTCTGAGTCGTTCTGGAATGTTGTTCCAATACTTTGAGCCTGTGAAGGAAAATGAGCTGTTACCATAAGCTTTTGTAAGTTTTGTTTTTTTTCTCCGGAATATCTATGAGTTTTTTACTTGAAGATCTTAAATTTCGCACTGGCTTGTAGTCTTTTAGCAGTTCTTGCAGATGGACAGGAGCATTGTCTGTGACACATTTGAAGATGATGCAGAGAACCTTATATTTGATTCGACTCTGCACCGGGAGCCAATGAAGGCTTTTCAAAATTGTAGTCATGTGGGAGTGGGCCCTCCTGGAAGGGCGTTCAACAATTCTGGCGCTATTATTTTGAAGGCACTGGAGTCGGTAGAGTTGTTTTTGAGTAGCTCCTGGCAACACACTGTTGCAGTAGTCTAGAAGAGATGTAACAAGAGTTTCCACAAGTGTTGAAGTGGATGACTTTGTAAGAGAATTTCTTATGCTAGCTATTCTACACAGCTGTAAATGGGCTGCTGATATCACATGGCCCCCATGTTTATCAAGAGATAGCTGCCTGTCAATGTGTAGACTGGTATCTTACACTGTCTGAAAATTGTACCTTGGTTCCAGCAATGGTGATGTCCTTGTTCGATAATTGTTTCGTGTTTATGTCTGCACCATTATGAATAACTTCAGTTTTCTCTTAGTTTAATTTAAGATAGTTGTCACTCATCCAATGTTTGATGTCATGTGCACATTCTTTTAGTTTTGATTTCGCTAAGTGGAAATTCTCTGGCGACGCCGTCAAGTAGAGCATGGTGTCATCAGCATAGAGACACTTATTTCTGTTTCAAAAGAGACCATAATGTTTGGTGTTCAGCTGCTCAGCAATATGATTTATTTGTTGGTGTTTGCAAATTGTTGTACAAACTGACGGTCAGTAACGGTGGTTATTGACTTTTAGAAAATATTTTTGCCTTGAGTTCCATCTGTGACGGCTATTGTAAAAGTCAAACTTTGAGGCTGTTTTTCTGGAAATGTCAAAGAAGTGTTCTCTTTGTTCAAAGAATTGTGTTACGAAAACTACTTGTCGCATGCCAATTTTTTCGTTGTGTTATCTTCAGCATCGATTATTTTTTTCATGACTAATTGTGATAGTGTATACGATAAGGCCAAAGTCGGAAATTTCAAATTTGGTCTAAAGTGAGAAATACATGAACATGCCTTCGTATTTCTCACTTTAGACCGACTTTGAAATTACCGACTTTGAAATTACCGACTTTGCCTTATCGTATTCCCTGTCACAATTGTCAAGTTGTTTTCTTCCTCTGCAAGGATGTACTTTTTTCCTGCGATTTTCTGTTAGTGTTAAATGTTTGCAGTTTGAGATTGTTTGGCTAGTTAAGTGTTCTGCTAGTCAAGTTGTTTTTCTAGTCAAGATTTAATTTTTACACTTGACAATAAAAGTTCAGTTGCAAAAGTTCTAAAGCTGGTGAATTCTTTGCAGTTTGTGTTTTGTGAAACCAGATGTTGTCCACTTTGTGCAAATCAAGTTGACTATTCGCCTATTGTGTCGCTGCATAATATGAAAAGCAAATTATTAGAGCATCTTACTTCCCAGACACAAGTGATGTCATCATTCATGACAGGAACATGTTTCAGTCTTGCATTGGCATACATGAACATTTATTCACACTATTTACTAGTGGGTAATTTTGAAACATACAGAAAAAATCATGAGGCAACTGAATATATTGTAACGGAAATACAAACCAAAAAAAAAGTTAAGTTTGCCCCAAAACACAATGCATGAACATTATGAACACCATGCACCCTACCATACAGTAACAATGACAATAACAAAAAAAACTAGCAGACATTAAAGGGGGACATGGCGTACAAAAACGGATTAATAGAAAATAAATCATAACTCAGCAAATATGAAAGCTATGCTAATGAAATTTCATACAAATTACAAACACACTGGAAGGTATAGTCAAACAAAATTTTATTGCTGAAGATTTAGTTTTTCATGTGTTATAGCAAAACGACTGAAAAATAAACATAACAATTTTCTCCCCTCCGTCAAATTTTAATGAATAACCTTTTTATGATCAGCAATGATTGTAAACAAAAAAGAAGGTCTATATTACTCAATAAGATATAATAAGTGGTTTACTAACACTTATAAATAATTTTAATCATGTTATGCCGGGAGCACTTTTTTTTTACTTGTTCTAAATTCCAATAAAATGTGTTATTTTGCTATAACACATGAACAACTAAGTCTTCAGCAATAAAATTGTGTTTGCATATATCTTCCAGTGTGTTTGTAGTCTGTATAAAATTTCATTAGCATAGCTTTCATATTTGCTGAGTTATGATTTATTTTCTATTAATCCATTTTTGCACGCCATGTCCTCCCTTAACATTTTGCTAAAAAGCACAACCCTCTAAACACGTAACAATTCATATCATAAGTCAGTACTGCAAGCATATTGTGCAACACAATTTACGTCCTCATAAAAAGTCAGCCAAAGCACTCCAAAAGTTAGTATGAACGTAACACAATCAAAACATCCCCTTCCAGATCTGTCTCGACCAGTGAGACTGA
>JAWQFJ010012862.1:0-10903 GCA_034096865.1 Theodoxus fluviatilis | reverse complement strand
GTGAGAGAAAAAATTTATCAACAGAAAGAAAATTAAAACTTGTCTGAGAGATAAAAGGGTAATATGATTTGATATTTATTTAAGGTACTTGCTAAATTTTACAAGGTTGCCTCCCTTAACGTGGGGTATGGGGTTAAAAATTTAATAGTATTTTTATTTATTTATTTTTGCCTGGGATACGGGGAAAAGAGAATTAAGATGTAATTCTCTCGGGCAAATACGTGTTTGGCAAGTAATTGAAAAGCGTTATCAAACAGCATTGATATGCTTCTTAATACTGATTGTCTTGGTGACCTTGTTCTTTCTATGTCCCACTCATTTATTAAGATTTCTACGCTTTCTCTGCTGATATGAATAACCTCCATGAAATATACGTCCAGTTTCTTGTATCTCAGAAAGTTAAGGACGTCTTTGCTCTTTGCATTAGCAGCAAATCCTCGACAACTTTGAGCTATGATTTTTATCTTTTTTTTTTCTTTTAAGATGTGTATTACTTTTGTTTTATGTTGTCTTCACTAAGACCACTATGCCCTCCATTATTTCAACACTGTGCCAACAAATGAAGTAAAACTTCCTTTAATATTGATAACTGAAGGCAACTGTTCTTCCTTTGCACAAAGGGTGCACAGGATCTGACGTTTGTCACACTTTGCACGCCATGTCTTGCTTTACAGGGCGGAAATTTGTCACGTTGAGACGATAACTTGCTGCACACTCCGACACAATCGGTGACTCACGAAAGGCAAGGTCACTTATACGCAATCCGACTTTCAAAAGAAGAGTGACCACAAGAAACTGACAGGACTTTATACATAATCTCAAAATTGTTGGTGACCTTTGATTTTTGGGGGGTCTGTTTGCTTGTTTGCTTGTTTTTGTTGATACTTCTGAAGAGTGCATGTCTGAACATGGGTGGGCGAAAGGTTAGAAGCCGATCCCGATATAGGCATGTCTAGAGGGGGAGTGTCTGTGGTTTGTAGTAAACGCCATGGAACGTTCTGCCAAGTCCCACACATTAGATTACGCGTAAAACACTTAAAACCATCAATATACATAGAAAAATAGACATGTTGAGGGCTGTGCAAAGTTTCTTACATTTTACTCCCCGATCCCAGTCTGTGCTTTACCATGGCTATCAAGACGTGTGAGGAACAGCGCCGCTAAATCTACTGGAACAGACGGCATTTCCACGTAAGAGGCAGCATACGATGCCCTCTGGGCAGAGGTCCGTGGTCACTAATTAAAAATGGCCACCAAAAATGAGGTATTGCAAAGATCGTCGACAAGTGGGAAAGTGAAAAGTGGTTAACGTTCCAGATATGGACGATGAGCATGTTTACTTTGCCCTCTGCCTCGTAAGTAGCTGTTTGCCTGATCCCTGCCAGTTGGTCACGGGCGAATCAACAACTCGTATGACTGTATTAGTTACAAGGCTGGGCTTGCAAGAAGCGAGGTCACCGTTGATCCGTTCATATTACTTTCCACAATAATACTAATGCCTCTTTATACACGCAATCAAGTGTGCTGAGCACGTTCGCAAAGTTGAGCCAAGTGCTTATTCCATTTGTCTCTTTTTGTTGTCGACATATTTCATATAGGTTGTTATGAAACAGTAATTAACTACTCGCATCACTTTGTCGGTTGCTTGTCTTATACTCTTCTTTTCCGCATTTTAATGTAATCTTCAAATAAAAATTTGAATTGAATGGAATTCCGTGTGTTTTTTAATTACGTTGTGGCTTTACGTAGCCCGCAAAGGCTAATAGTAATTGGCTATTTAACCCCCACTGTCCGTCTGTCCGTCCATCCATCCATCAATCCATCGGTACGCCCACAGTCGAATCTGAGACAAAAAGTGCTTCACTGAGGTATTGAAAGCTCTCGGGATATCAGTTGTCCGACCTAACACCCCCCCCCCCCCCCCCCCCCCCACCGCACCCCCGCACACGTTATCATCATACATGTGGTTTTGCTCCCTGGAGAGTAAGCAGTGTTTCTCAACACCAGTGCAATTGTCTATAATGAATTGCTGCCCGGTAACGCCACGTGGGACCCGCATGACTAGTACACGCGCGTAGTTTGGCTAGCGGTGGGCGCGATGTGCGCGGTGCTGCGATGGGGGAACCGACAAAGAAGTGTGCGTGGCTGGTTCGTTTGGAATAAGCAAGTTGCAGAACGAATGGAAACGTTTTAATTGGATGTCCAGAGAAATCACTTCGTTGATGTGTACCATAACAGGGATAACGTAGTAACATACCCACAAAATGAACCATTTGGGCTCCAAGCAATAAAAAAGTATGCTTACATTTGCAAGCCTCTTGCAGTTTCCTGTTTCACATGCAATGGCGGGAAACTTATTGCTGAGAATTGTTTTTAACATTACGTCAGATCAATCGTAGCCCAACAAACTGGAGGTGTAATACATATGTTAATGACTCAATATGTCCAAGTAGGAAGGATTCGCCTCACACCTTCACGATTCTCTCATCACTCCACTTATCTTCACCCTCTCTCACTGTCCGCGCAAAAACTCCACGCATGTTCAGAAGAAAAGAAAGACAAATATCTTTAATGGAATGTAACAAAGTGTGGTAAGAAATACCGATCGAAAGGCCTGGTAAAGGCCGTACTACACAAGGCGATTTCACAAAATCGACACTGACTGTCCACACAACAAAACTGTGTCTCCCAATCACATAGCACTACTGATTCTCTGGCTCCTCAAAACCCGATTGGCTGCCACAGAGACGCACGCTGGAGAGCGTCAGTGTGGAACGTGTGGAATCGCCTCGTGTCATGCGGCTTTTAACAAAAGTGAAAAAGGCACGAAAGAAGAGTGGAGGAGAGACTGCGTGCTGCACTGACAGTCAACTGGCAGTCGTACCGGCTTGACTTCCTTTTGAGTGCGAACCGAGGGAAGTGACCTGATAGGAGTTGCCTCATCTGGCGCCTACCCGTCCCGTCCAGCCTCCCCACCCCTACCCCCACCCCCGTCCCAGTATCAAGCCCATTCTCCCTTTGCTTTTCATTCTCTCCAGCCTCCCCACCCCACCCCCAACCCCGTCCCAGCCGACCCTGTACCGTTCCATCCATCCATCTACCCACCATCTGAAAGGCCTTGCGGGCAATGGCCTTCCGGAAGAGCAGTCAGGCCGAAGATCCCATTATGGTGGCGCCACTCCCAAGGCTTCTTTTGTCACGGAGCAATGGCGTTGCGCTGTGGGCTGTCGCCTTTCCTGCACCACGCAGTAACTGCAATCGGGTCATCTGGCAGTCTGGTAGTCTGAAAGCTGACCGTCAGAATTTTGTCGTACGTGGAGTCTCGAAATACAAAAGTACAAGTCGCATACTGTATAATTATTTGCTTGCAAATGTAGAGGATGTAGATTTGTTGAGTTCGATGCACTGCCGAGGTCGTAGACAATCTCCTTCCCTCACCCCACCCCCCACCCCTCACCCCCCAACCGCCTCGAGGCCTTCAATCAAGAATGCCATCGACTGATCGGCTACCCAGGCGGCAGGATTTGTGACTAGGTACCAGCGTGTGGCTCTGCTGCATCGAATCATCGATGCCCACGGTATCCCATTCTCCCTCTCTCTTGCTGTAACCACAGTCAAGAGCTCGGAGAGCATGATGGATGGAAATGACTGCGAACGCATGAGTCCAAAATGAATCCGTCATGCAGCCTTTTCCTTAAAAGCCCCCGTTTGCGTCTCACACGGATGTATTCTAGAACAAGATCTTTATTCTTGTCATTGAAAGCTTTGCTGGTGATGACTAGATGAAGACAATACCGTCATCTACGGTTCCCTTTTGTAGAATACAAAGCATGAAATAGCATGCTCCTTATTAGGTTGTGCAGCATTCATTTTCAAATACTTTCGGAAAACAACCGAAATAATGAGAAAGTCAACTATCCAATCAACTCGAGAGGATACGCAAAATAGGAAGCATCATATGCGTGCGTATTCGTGTAACGGATGTCTACTGTTACGGGGATTTCAATAAACTTAATAAAAACGGTCCCGGGTAAATACAATATTTTTAATCAGTCAGTTGAAATCATAACGTTCCCATAATCAGAGGTAGAAAAGAGAAAAATAAATAAATAAATGTGGAATCACTGATTAAATGGATTTGCCACTCAGCAAAAAGGGGGGAAAGAAAAGATGTTATTTTACATCTGGCTCATCTACGACTTCCTCCCCAAAAACTCTCCTTATAACATTCACACCCACTACTAGTGTACTCTACTCCAAAGGAGAGACAGGTACAAGAAAATATTCAACTCCAACGGAGAATTTCTACACACAAGTAAATAATCAATCTCAAAAGCACAGATAAAACGTTAATGGAGAATTATAAACACCAGTAAAATTACGGTCAACCTGCTCACATGAAACTAATAAAACATAGGTCAGCCATTGACATAAAAGAAACTACTTCGACCAACCTTCCATCTCTCTCTTTGTCTCTCTCTGCCATTCGCTCCCTCACTGCCTAGCCGACCGTTTGTTTCTCTCTTTGTCTGCTTCTCTCTGTTCTGCCGTCTGCTCCTCTCATCTGTGCTTCTCTCTTCTCTTCGACTGCTTCTCTCTTGTGTGGGGACCGATCGATTCTCTCCTCTTGCTCTCTCTTATATCACTATCTTCTCACAACCAACTCACTGTCCATTTCTACTTACCACAACTCATACTTCAGAGCGAACACCGCTCATCACCCTGGGGCAGAACTCAACTTCCACTCACCTTTCACTTCAATTTTTACACTGTTTTTGGACTACTAACTTCACCCTCAACGCACCAGCAAAAATCAACTCTCTCTCAGGTGAGATACTTCCAAAAACCTATTTCCCCATTACATCTACAGAGATGAACAGTGTTTGTAAAACTTTCAGACTAAAACATCTTTAGAAAGCACACACCGATAAAAATAAATCCTAGCACTGTACAACAAAATTGGTGCCTGTTAATAATAACGTAGACGGTGTAATTTTTTTCCACACCCCACCCCCACTCTCAATTTATAAAAGCTACAGCGCCAGATGATCTTTTCTTCTCTTTTTAATAAACTTGCTCGTATTTTTTGCCGGAAAAAACTAATAAAAACTAAATCAATATCTAATGAGACACGCAGAACAAAAAATGCAACACGAAATGGAGTCAGGCGCACGACTGTTGCGGCACGACCTGCTGCGGGGTAATCACGGTATGCTCCCCGATTCATCGTCATTCTAGTTCACTAGAGACTTCGCCTACAGGCGAAAGTGTCTCTAGCCCAGTTGACATCACGTGATGGAAGGTTTTCGTCCAAAGTATGCAAATGGAGGTCACACGAGAGGCTTGTGGGATAGCCGATCTGCTTCCTGACATACTCCGTTAAAGTAGTTCTAAGACTATTTCGCACACAGCTCTTAATTTACTCTTGTTGAGGCAATAAACAAGCGTTTATTCAATAAAATAAAATGTCTGTGTTGAAATGAAAGCCAGTTTTGATATCTGAATGATTTCTGTAAAAAGTGGAGAAACAATAGAAGAAACAATTTTTGGTGCAATGCTGTAATGCGAATGGTCAAGTCTATGCCGCATTCGTTGCGAATTGTGCCAGCGTCACTACTGACTCGGGTTCACAGAATGATTCATCGTAGCACATTCGGAAATCCGCAGCCATTTTTTCGTCGATTTACTTTCAGAGATCGACTTACAAAATGAGCGAGCCGTATATGCGGTAACATTTGAATGGGAAGAGCGTACTACTGTGAAATCTACCCATTTTAAAGAAGGAGATGTGTTCGATATCAGTATGACCTGATTTGACATAAATGTGAAAAAAGTATCGTTTCAGAATATCTGCATGAGGTCTCTTCTATAAAGAGTATTTAGACCAATTAAAAAAGAGTATGTAGAAATTAACGTAATATGTCTATTTTTCCGCAGCTGTGCAGATAACAGTTAGGCCCCCCCTACCTGTGCAGACAGTGGCCCAGCAGATGTTTATATGCCACCGGATCACGTCCGACAGTCTATGTGCGCTCAAGGCTTGATTTACGTGCAGCGAATACGTTGGTGACAGCATGCTATATTTTGATAAGACTTCTTCGAACAATGCAGCCAAAAGTAGTGTGTCCTTAGAATTAGAAAACTTTGCATTTGGTACGGTCAGTTAGTTTTAAGTGTTCCCTGACAGTCATTCCCCATTCGCCCTCCTTAAAAGTGAGTCCAACGAAGGAAAATTACAACAAACTGATGACTGACATAGATTCCTTGTTTAGCATTAAATTTTAGTCGCCCTTTTTTCAAACGTGTATCATCCACTCTTTTCGTTTCCCAACTCCTCCCTCCCCGAAACCCCCTCTATTTTATTCCTACCCATAACCACCCCTCCGTATATTTCTTGCAACCCTTTTTCTAGTAAAATGAACGAATAAATGCATGAATTTCTACGGCCAATAAGCCTTTGTAGGCTATGTACGGCTATAGATCACAAAAAACCACAGCAGCTGGTTGGAATAAGAGCAAACAAGTCTAGATTTTCCAAGTTATTCGCCCCTCATGTATCGCATGGAGAGACGCGGAGCGTCATTTCTTATCCTTCCTCAATGCGCGATATCTTACATAGGATTCTACATAGGATATCGTACATTGAGGATGTTTTTCAAATAGTCAACCTATCCATGCACCGCAAACTTGCCATTCTCTGGGTGTTTGTTGCTTTCTCCCTTGTGAAGATGTGAACACAGTGCAGTCCAGGCACGCTTGTAAATCGTTATACCTACTCACACGAAGAACATGTTCCATTTTTTCCGAGAACATGGACTTTTAAAAGGGCCACGGGCTACAGAACTCAGAAAAATGTATGAGTTATGTCTAAACTAGTTTTATTGCGTTGGGAAATATGTGCTATCAACAATAATTGTGTATTCTTTTAACAATCGTGTGTGTGTGTGTGTGTGTGTGTGTGTGTGTGTGTGTGTGTGTGTGTGTGTGTGTGTGTGTGTGTGTGTGAGAGAGAGAGAGAGAGAGAGAGCTTTTGTGTGTGTGTGTGTGTGTGTGTGTGTGTGTGTGTGTGTGTGTGTTCAGACTTCATCTTTACTTCGACCGGCAACACGTAGTATAAAATTATATTTTCGCATTCACGTAATGAATATGTCTAGGAAAAGTAATTAAATTCATCATATATAGTGGTGGCTCAATAATGTTTATCTTACAAACCGGAGTGAAAATATTGAAAAATATTTTCTGCCCGTATGCATGCTTACAAGGTCTGTGCACATTGTTGTGGTAGATATGTGTTATATGTGTTCAATAAACTTGGATACAAACGGTCCCGGGTAAATACAAGATTTGTAATCAATCAATATAAATCATAACTTCCCATAATCAGAGGTGGAAAAGAAAAGAAAATTAAATAAAAGTGGAATCACTGATAAAATGTTAATAGAGAATTATAAACACAAGTAAAATTACGGTCAACCTGCTCACATAAAACTAATAAAACGTAGGTCAGCCCTTGACTTAAAAGACTACTTCGAAGAACCTTCCATCTCTCTCTTTGTCTCTCTGTGTGTCACTCGCTCCCTCACTCAGTAGGCACGTCTGCCGGGCAGACCGTCCGTTCTTCTCTTCGTCTGCTTCTCTCTTCTCTTCGTCTGCTTCTCTCTTCTCTTCGTCTGCTTCTCTCTTCTCTTCGTCTGCTTCTCTCTTCTCTTTGTCTGCTTCTCTCTTTTTGTCTTCGTCTGCTTCTCTTCATCTGCTTCTCTCTTCTCTTCGTCTGCTTCTCTCTTCTCTTTGTCTGCTTCTCTGATGTCTGGGGACTGATCTCTGTTCTCTGTCTTCTTGCGCTCTCTTATATAACCATCTTCTCACAACCCACTCACGGCCCATTTCTACTTACCACAACTCATACTTCAGAGCGAACACCGCTCATCACCCTGGGGCAGAACTCAACTTCCACTCACTCCAAACCCTACACTGTTTTTGGACTACCAACCTCACCCTCAACGCACCAGCAAAAACCAATCCTCTCTCAGGTGAGATACTTCCCAAAACCTATTTTGCCCATTACATTATGTACAGCTCTATCATTTCTACGAAATGGACAGTTTATAATTGGAGGTTCATTATTCTTGTATCGTTTGTTTGAATTTAGTTTGCGCGGCCCCATTCTGAATATACTAAAGTTATCTATATATTTTTTAATATTGATATAATTCAGGCATCGTTCGTATTTAAATGTACTAGTACTCTTTTATCTTCCGTACATCGAGGAAAAGTTCACTGTCATTTAATTTGAAGGACCAGTCTTGGTAGAAGCTGTCTTTGAGAAAAGACTTCTAGGAAGACTCTCTCGTTTGTTGTACCGACATTTCTCCAAACAAATATAAAAACCATTTTGGACAAAAGCTCGTTCACATTATTAGCCCATGAATATTTACATTTTGTAGAGATCACAATAAGATACGCCTGCTTTGGGGGTCTCTCTGTTGGCTTTTTGCACGGTCTCAACTAGTATTTTATGGTTCCAATGGCAGAATGTACAAACAAATGGTATCTACCTGTCTCTTCATACAGAACAGTTTTGGGCGATCTTGCATCTACACCCAGGAAACGTTTGCAGGCAAACATGCGTATATGTACATTTTTTATAATGTCTCCGAGTTTCAGTCTCCATAGTTCTGCATCATAGAGCAGAGAGGGTAATATCTGACCATCAAAAAATCTCATATTCACAAACGAATTCAGGCTCTGAATACGCCACACGATTAATAGTTTTTTTGCTTGCCTCAGAGCCGTTTCGATGGACAGTTTTGTAGTGAAGAAAAACCTCTTATACCTTTAAGAGTAAACAATTTCAAATAATGTACTGCCTAAACTCCACCTCTCGCTGTTTGCCATATGTCCCCCAGGCCTAAAACCTCTACTTTGATTGTCAATGGTAACGATTAGACATAGTGCTTTGGATATTTCATTTGCGTTATTAATCTGGCACTCTAGCCGTGTTGGTGGGGTGGATAGAAGTACTACGTCATCAGCAAACAATGAGAGAGAGAGAGAGAGAGAGAGAGAGAGAGAGAGAGAGGAGGGAGAGAAAGAGAGAGAGAGAGAGAGAAAGAGAGAGAGAGAGAGAGAGAGAGAGAGAGAACAAAGGGAGAGAGAAAGAAAATTAGTATTGACGTGAGCATCTTGACACCAAGGGACAGTCAAACCAAAATGTAAATGCAATGCTTGTGGAGGGTTCGATTCAAAGAAAATGTCCTCCAGCTCGCCATTGATTGCTTGCCCAGGCTCAGAGGAACCATTTTTGCTCTCAGTGTTGCTGGATTAAGAGGCACCAATCAATGACACATTCAGTTTTGGGTTCACCGCAGGTCTCTGTCCACCCACACAACTGGCTCTGGCCGGTTTTTCAAGTTGTTCTTCCCAGTTTATCGTGTCGAGTTGTGGGTGGTCTCTTGTGACGTTAGGCAAAAGATGTACTATTACTATCCGACATCGCAACTGAGTTATCATCAAGAACAACGCGACGTAGTCAGTTGTTCACTGTGACAGTGAGAAAAGGACTAACTTCGACGTAATCGCATTCTCCTCTTCAGCCTCGTGAACAGAAAATTGAAAAAATGAACATATTTCACTCTGTGTTATCATATACTCACGAGTGGTTTGAATATTTAGCTTTGGCGGGTAGGTGGGTAGCAGCATACTGATTCAGACACGTTCATCAATTATAAAAAATTACATACCCCTTTAGTTACACAAAAATGTCACCATTTTTACGGAATCGCTTTTTAACACTCGAAAAGAAAACGTCGCGAAGATGCACACTTTTACTTAACATTACAGTTTGCTCACCACGAAAACAAGAGAACATCATAACGTTCAACATCATGTCTCATGCCGAAGCCTCATCGCAGGTGTCAACTCCGATTGTTTCCCGAGCACAATTCATTGCATGCTCAACTTCGGCGTAAGAGGTACATTTGGAGTGAGTACTTTTCGAGGGTATTTCGGTAAAGAGAGCGTTGAACCCGGGAACAATCGATAGCAAGCAGAGGCCGCTTTCGCCTTTTCCCCCCATCTTTCAATCTATTCAGGGTCGCTGGCAGTGCATTCAGGCGTGTTTGTTGCGAATCTTTCAATCTTGCAACCCGATTAGCTCTTCATCTACTCATGAATCAACTGAACTCAATAGCACTCTCTATCTTTAAAGACAGCGCGCAAGCCCTCTACGATAACATCTGCTAGGCAACAGCTGCCCTTTACAGCCAGATCTTTCAAGTGCAGCCACGTCTCTTCTTTGGAAAGTCACAACAATCCCTGTCTGTCCTTTAAACTCTCTCTGTCTCTCTGTCTCTCTCTCTCTGTCTCTCTGTCTCTCTCTCTCTCTCTCTCTCTCTCTCTCTCTCTCTCTCTCTCTCTCTCTCTGACTCAGAATCTACTCACGAGCTGAGATGGACGGCTTGTCGTATGCTCTCGCTGAAATTTCCTGTTTGTCGATATTCCACTTTGTAGATACCAGAATCAGTGCACTGGAGCTCGTATAGACCGGATACACATAGCCTGTAAGTGTGGTGGTACTATTCCGTAAAATTGCGGAGTTTCTGTGACTTTTACATCGCTGGACCAACGCTGGGCTATCGGTCCTATGGTGTGATGACTGAATACTCGACGGAGTGCGGACTGAGGCATGTGTTCACTCGCGGCGGAGATAAGGACAGGAGCGTTTTTATCACCCAAATGGAGCGGAACGCGCTCGCTTCCCTCCTTACCATATTAAAAGGAGTCACAGCTGCAGTTTTCAGTTACCAGAACTGAGGCTCGGCTGTGGCCATTCGCAAAAATGCAGACACGTTTTCATTATGGTTTTTTCTTTGCATGCACCTGACATTAGTTATGGCGGCAAACA
>JAWQFJ010012857.1:0-17862 GCA_034096865.1 Theodoxus fluviatilis | reverse complement strand
CAGTAATCAATAGATATCTGTCAAGGCATAGAAAACTGTATGCTGTTTTTGTGGATTTTAAGAAAGCTTTCGATAGTATAAATAGAAATGTACTTTGGCAAATACTTTGGGGTTATGGTATGAAAGGGAGACTACTCCAGATGATCCAAGCGATGTATTTTGATTCTCAAAGCAGTGTAAGGTGCAACGGTCGCTACAGCGACTCATTTGCATATACCAAGGTATTAAAGCAAAGATGTAAATGAGTCCGATATTTTTTTTCTCTTGTAGTGAACTATGTGGCTAAGATTGTAATCAAACATGGTAAACATGGTATTCAGCTCATGCCTGATGCTACGATTATATATCTGTTTCTGTTCGCAGATGATATAGTTCTTGTATCGGACACGGTCGTTGGTCTGCAAAACCAATTGAACAATCTCAAAAAAGCTTCAGACACAGTTGGTCTGGATGTAAACCGACAAAAAACAAAGGTCATTGTTTTCCGAAATGGTGGTTATCTGGCAGGTCATGAGAAGTGGTATCTGGGTACGGAAAGAATTGAGACTGTGAATGAGTACAGATATCTTGGAGCACTGTTCACTTCGAGACTGTCCTTTAGTATTTTACAGTCTGATCTTGTACTTAGAGCAAAAGCTGGTATGATTCAACTGACTAAGTGTCTACAAAAATTAGGAAATGTGTCACCAATTGTGTATTTCAAAATGTTCACTACCCAGATACAGCCGGTACTTTTGTATACATCAGAACTGTGGGGACTGTACAACTGTTCGGAAATAGAATATGTACACCTACAAGCTATGAAAAGATTTCTCAACGTTCCTTTACAAGCTCCTAACTTGATGACGTATGGTGAAATCGGAAGATACCCACTGTATATCAATGCAACTTTACGGGCTATTAAGTACTGGTTGCGTGTACTTAGGATGGAGGCAACTAGATACCCTAACAAAGTTTACAAGGTGATGCTCATCTCGGGAAATAATGGAAACTGGGTTGACAAAATAAAAGAAGTATTGTATAGATATGATTTTGCTGATGTATGGCGTAATCAGAATGTGCGGAATGAGACAGAGTTCTTGCTCGAGTTCAGAAAGCGCCTTATCACTGAATACATAAATGTATGGACAGTTTCAATATCAGCGAGTGGTAGATATGAACTGTACAGATCATTTAAGACAGAATTGAATAGAGATAAATATTTGTATATATTAGATGAAAAAAGTTTTTCGAGATGTTTATGTTCTTTTTAGGATGGTATTCAGCGATCTGTTCACGCATAAATACAGATTCGCAACGGAGCAAGCTGATAATGCTTTCCTATGTCCAGCTTGCTATGAAACAGACGAAAATGAACATCATTTGTTACTTGAATGTCCTGCCTATGAAGATCTCAGACGAATGTGTATACGCAGGTTGATGACGAATACATATGACTTTGATGTTAAGGTACTCCTGTCGCTGGAGGAGCCTAGGGCAGTACGAGCGGTTGCAACGTATTTATATTATGCATTCAAGAAAAGAAAAGAAGCTGTTTCTATTGTTATGGCCGAAGAGGCATATTATGTGTAATTGTGTTGTGATGGGCCGGTGGCCTAACAAAAATAAACCATTCGTTCGTTCGTTCGTTCGTTCGTTCGTTTTTCTCTCTCTCTCTCTCTCTCTCTCTCACGCACACGCACACGCACATGCACACGCACACACCGCGCGCGCGCACACCACAAAGTACGCCAAAACTCCCAATGCATTCCTATACGTTCACTTGAATTGTTCTACGTGATGTCTGACAGACGAATTAAAAAGTGTAAAACTGTCCTCAGCTTCAAATAGTTATTCACAAAGGGCAGAGGGTTTTTAATAGATTAATGAATGTTTGCGAGAAGTACATTTCTGAATACAATTACTTGTATCCTAGCTTTTTCTTCTTCCAAGATTGAAAATTTTATTCTTTAAAATATCATACTGCAAAAGTTTTGTTCGTCATTCAATCTTGAATTTTTCGTCGACAATATTTACAAGATTTTCAAAACTCACTATATTAGACTCATTTATTCATTTATTCGTTCTTTCGTTTGCAATTTGATTCATATCATGACTTATCCAGTACGTCTCCAGTACGTTACAAATTCCAATACAATGTGAAGCGAAAAGACCAGGCAGACAGTACTCACGAGCATTATTGGTTTTCGAACAATGTCAGGTAACACTTTCAGCAAACCTTTGGCATCTGAAAAAGAAAAGAAGGAACGAGGTCCACGTGGTTTTGAGGGAGTACAAGGGTCGATGCTTTGCTCTAGTATCCGGAGATAAAATCTGGAAAACGTGACCAGTTCTCTTCAACTGAATCGGTCAAATGCAAATACTTCGGTCAAATCGATTCTTCACTGAGGGGGTGTTTTAGATTTAATCGTTTCAGAAAGCTGAGCCATCAGTGCACACACTGTATGAGTTTCAGGTTTCAAATCCACAGAGGAATTTTTATATACATATATATGTGTGTGTATCCACAGGAAGACTGCGTGATATTTTGGGTGCCAAAGACTGTGTCTGATTGCGTAACACCACACCTCGTCATTGTTCTGACCCATCCTCATTTGCAAAGGAATCCGGGGTGGGGGGCGTTGCTTACGCTAGGTACTTTCTCGAGGGCAGACTGAGAGAGAGGCAAACATCGAAAGACGTCTAAGAAACGGCTAATTATCAATTGTTGGCAAGGCGGAAGTCTGAAAGAACATGGCTGCGTCCTGGCTCGAGAGTTGCCGATAGACGAAATAATTGACAATACAGACATCACAACAGTTTTTCACTTGATGGAACATACCACGGTGACATCTCAAATGGCACGCGAACTTTGTCAAATAAAACAAAGCAACCCGAGTTTAATTGTAGACAATTTTGTCGAAATTTATGTGCCCCGATATATTCTGGATGAATTTAAGGGACATGATTTAGAGAGTGGACATGTACAATGTTTCCCGTTTCCCGTATGCAACGATACAAATAGTTTCGACAGTGTTTGTCCAGAAATAACCTATACACATAATCCTCAAAATATGCAAATGAACACTCGAAGAGCAAAGACTTCCGTGTACATACACTTTTCCATTCTCGGACAGTTAGAAGCACATTACAGGCACTGCTGTCTATGAACAGCAATACATTTGGCACGGTCTCCGCCATTTAGGGTCATCCGGGCCTCTGCAGCTAGACGCGGCGAGGTACCCTCGGAGCTACCTCGGCCACCCACCTTCGCAGCAAGTGCCTCCTTGTGAACGAGACGCCGTGAGCAACGCCATAGCTTCGAGTTTCCTGCGAGATTCTTGTATAATGCTTGACTAAGAAACACGCCCCTGGTGCTGTGATGTGTCACTGTCAACGGAACACTCGCGTTCGCACTAGAGTGCATTTTCGCTGGCCCCCGTAGGAATCGCTTTGAGCTAGAGGCCAATGAAATCGCCCGCTTGTTGAATACTTTGTTTGCTTTCAGAGTTTTTTCTGGATACGTAAACAACTGTTTAAAAAAACTTTTTTTTATGCGTATTGGAACGGATACAAATTATCAACATCTGCGCATATGTGACCAGGCATGTAGAAACAAGGCTAAAGTACGCAAACTGACAAAATGAAATATTTCAACCGCAGTATCACTTATTCATTAATGCACATTCCAGATAAACATAATGTTCGCACAGGAAATCTGATTTTTTGCAGTGACGTAAATATCAAGAAAACGAATCCATGACATGCTATGGTGATAACTTTTTTACTAGGCGCTTCACGAAGTCTGTTTTTTTGCACTTAAAATCTTTTTTCTCATGCACTTTTACATGTGATGATACTTTTGTAATAATATTGAATTATGTCTATTACGCTTTGTGATGTAACAACGACCTGGAAATCGGCAAACGAGTGGGACCGACTCAGTTTGGAGGAACGTCACAAATGTTCAGCATGAAGCTCTGGCCAGCCACTTCCCACCACAGTCGATGTAGATGCTCTGCAGAATCAAGCCTGACAAAGTTGAAGTGAAGGTAGTGGATATGGACCAAACTAGGAGGTCCCTCAAGCTGGTATTGCACTTAAAGGCCAAGAGGGGAGGTTTAGGTCAGATGGAGGCCACCTCTACACTGCTACGATGGCGATCCCAGTTGCTAAGACAAATGCCTTGAACAGGACGGGTAGCAGGATGGTAGTCACTTGTTAGAATGGGACGGTATGTATTGGACGAGTTGTTCTGTGGGTGGAGGCTCTCCACTCTGGAAAGGGATAGAGCCTTGTGCAGGGCAGTTTGGATGAGAGGCAGGAGGTTGCATCGGGCGAGGAAGAATTGCAGCATTTCTTGGGATTTGGTTAGGAAATTTTCTTCGTTAGAAAAAGGGCGACGTAAAGAAAGGAACTGGGGCAGTGGGAGTAGGGAATGATGTTTTTTAGCTGGGTTCTGGATGGAGTGGTACTGGAGGTAGGTGTGGGAGTCTGTGGGTTTGTAGTCGACTGAGGCCTGCAGGTTGCAATGGGAAAGAGAGAAATTCGGGTGTCTAAAAAGGTTACCGAATTAATACAAACAAATAACTTACATCTGAATCCAAGGCAACATTTCATCAACCTTAAAATATCGTCCAAATCTTAATGTTCAGGGAGAATATAACTGTGTCATATCTACAGTTATGGACGAAGTAAATTGATAACCGGACCATGAGCTGTTACATTTTTCTCCTCTACGTTTCAAAACAGAGAAAATGCTAAGAGGCACGTGTACATAGGCACAACTGCATCGTGTATTCTCTTGAAAGCACGATACATACTGTCTGTCGTTGAGCTTTAGTTTCCTGAAATGACAAAACACTTTGGACATCAACATTTGCTACCCTCATCCAGTCACTGATGTACATTCGCCTCAAATCCTCATACAATGGACATTCAATTAAAATGTTTTCATGCTAATCTCCATCGTAACAGGCTGAGCATAGAAAGGTATTCTCCTCCTTATCTTTTACTCAACTACAGAGCACTCTGAGAGCGCAAACCTCCACCTCCACTTCCACTAAGGAAGCTACAGTTTCTCTTCCGCGGTCTGTATAATTCATTCAGGCGTGTGTATGTGTGTAGGTGTGTGTATGTGTGCGTGTGCGTGTGCGTGTGCGTGTGTGCATGCGCGCGCGCACGCACGCACGCACGTTTACTATGGTTGAACACTATCCCTAGATGCGAGGCGTCGAAAGATCTTATTTGTTGAAATCATGCTGTTAATGAATTTGGACAGGTATTACTTTCAGTCTGGCATTTGACTTACAGTTAGGCCGCCACACATAATTTTGTTGCAAACGGTTCAGCGCTGGGAGCTACGAGTGGCACATTTATCATCATTTCAAACAATGGGAATAGTGTGATCGCCTGTGTTTGCTTTGGGAAAAAATCATTTATATATTGTAGAAATGTGTCTATGAAGAAACATGTTTCAACAGCTCACCTCTGTTTAAAGCTACGTGTAGATCTTTGGGAAATTGAACGTAGATCTAGTAGTAAAGATCGTCTAACTTCAAATAGAATTAATTACATGTATATAATGCTTCTTTCAGCGACCAGTTCTCAAAGTAATACGGAGCAATTAGAGGTAAATCTTCGAGAAGATACATCGTGATGTTAACACAGTTGCTAAAGCTATCACTGAGTGTGATATCCAAGCTGCAAAACTTCATACAAACACTTGTGTTTGCGGAAACAAGCAGCATGATCAACCTTGGCTTGATAAAGGCCATCATGTAGGAAAACAACACGTGCTTTCTCTCCTTTGAAGGCAATCCGTACCTTGGAAATGCATGATGAGAGTGCATGTATTAAGAAAACGAGGAAACCCTTTGATTCCAAGTACCTATAGAGGAATATTTCGTATCAGCAGCTTCAGTTAAATGTTTACCTCGATACTCAGTGACGGCATAAAAGATTGGGCAGAAAGTGACATTATTTGGGAAGAACTAGCTGGCTTTCGGAGGCGATACTCAACTATTGACAACGTATTTGTTTTGCACCCAGTAATTCATAGTTAACTTTCTAGACGACAGAAAATTAGGGGGGGAGTATTTGGACGTTGTAAATTAATTTAACAATGTGTTAGTAATGTCTTGGGGTGGTTTGTGGGGGTTTTTTCCAACATGCTTATCCTACAAAACAATTCAAACAGATCTGTTCAAAGGGCAAGAGCTGGTATGCTTCAGACTATCAAATGTAACAGAAAACTTGGATGTGTCTCTTCAGACTTCTTTTTTAAACTCTTGGATACAGAAGTTGGGCCAGTACTCTTGTATTCATCACACCTGTGGGACCTGAAGGTGCGTCGGTGCACGATTCATGAAGCTATTGAATAATACAAACTATTAAGTTCATGTTAAAGTTTAGTATTCTAGTTTTTCTTCCAAGTCAATGGCAGTTTCAAAATTTGCTCAACAAATGAAGTCGAAGGAGAAGGTAGAGAGGTAAAAGAGTTAGAGGGAATGAGAAGACAAAAGGAATTGGAGAAGGATGAGATGACCCGAAAATAGGTTACACGTCCAGCTTTGCGGAGGACAAGCAGGTAGAAATTGTGGTGAGGAGCGAAGACAGATTGAGGAGGGGACGGACTGGGGAGGGGGTGGGAGTGAGGACGAGGGGAAAGGAAGAAACGCGACTAAGTTTGAGGAAGAGATGCTCGACGAGGATGACAAAGAGGACGGAAAGGAGGAGGGGCAGTTACCTATCCAGTCTTGGTCGTATGTGTTCTTCGGCTGAATAAGGCTCAGGAGCGCGTATCCAATGACCGCTTGGCCGTGCACGGATTTCTCTGTGTATGTCATCCAATCATTCCGACACATCGGGGCAGCTAGGGAAACTGAGGCGTTCATGTTTACTTCCTTTATGTGACTTCTTGACTTCCTTGGAGAGACTAGTCACTTCTTTCAGACGACGATTCGCACGAGCCTAACAACGCACTCTTCACTTCCTCACCGGTTGACCCATGCTGTGGGCCAGCGTCTTCTCAAACCTCTAGACTCCAGGCAGCAGACATGAGGGGGGAAATTGCAACGCAAGTTCTCTTTAGCAACTGCATCCTGGAAGATAAAATCGTCTGTGACGTCACGCCCATTTCAGTTTATTTGTGAGTGCGGTTAAAAATTATGATAAAACTTCGATCATTTTTAATAGCTTGAATCAGACTGACATTTTGTGAATTGCAACAGCAGCATGTGGGCCGTTATCGCCTTCCAAGACTCGCCAACACCACAGTTGCCGTCGTCAGGCTGCCATGTGGCACTACCCCCTTGCCCGTCTGACAGAAAGCTGCCCTGAGAAAGACGGACTGGTTTATAACCAATCGCTCTGCCCAGACTGGGTCAGAGGTTACTTCCATGGAGCCAACATTCGATCCTAAGCAGCTTTCCCAAACACAACAGAGGCAATCGAACTCAAGTTTGATATGGTATGATAAATCTATGTAGACAATTTTCCCACCGTTGTCACAACGCCATAGTTTACCCAGCCCACCTGAGGATGACAGTGTACAGTGACGTCTGTTCAATGACATCTTGTTTATAAAATATAGAGAACATTAAGTTATAATTAGCTGCATGAGATGATACGCTTACTATCTGCGGCGCACATGAACGAAGGAGCACGAGGCTATGAAATTGGCACGTTTAAAAACTAATAGTCCTTATCCATCATGCAGTTTAAATACAATAATATGACGTCAACACAGCGGAAGTTATTAGAGCTTTTGTAATACGACCGTGAGTCAATGAAAACCTTAATAGTGCAATACAAATTCGTAGCAACGCTCGATTGTTCTTTATGTTGGCTACAGGGGCACGTTGCTTAAGGGGATTTTACCCTGGCAATCTCGCAATCGTCATTGTGGCAGCCAATCACGGCTGGCAATAGTGGACCAAAGGCGTAAGTAGCGCTTTGCCTTTGGGAGATATTTTTGTCAGCCCATGTGTGGCGTGTGGAATTGCCTCGTGTGCGAAGGTCTTTAGCCTACCTAGCTGGCAAATGGTTTCTCGCGAACCAGCCAAGGTGAGGCGGGCCACTAGCAACTGCCAGTCATCAATTGGCAAGGTGAAATTCCGAGAGAACATGGCCGTGTCCTAGCGCGAGAGGCGATGAAGAATTTAACTGACGATACAGACATCACAGCAGGTTTTCACTTGACAGAACATACCATGGTGACATCTCGAATGGTACGGAAACTTTTTCAAAGAAAAGAACGTAACCGGGTTCAATAGACGATGTTCGGAAACAACTCTCCAGCAAGACTGCGGCAGAGTTACACCAAAGACCATACCTTCCCTGAGAGCATGAAAACGTTTTAAAAACTTTTTTATGTTTTCCAGAAACGTTTGAAACACGTTTGCAGAAAACATTTCCAAATTGTTTTCTTACACATTTTATTAAAGTTTTAGAAATGTTTCTTGTAAACGAAAATCAAACCAAAATCAAACCAATCTAAAACGTTTTAAAAATGTTTTATAATGGTTTAATTTGTGTTTCTTTTCCGTTTACCAAAAATGTTTCTAAAACATTAATGAAATGCACAGGAAAACATTTAGAAAACGTTTTCTGACCATGTTAATCACATGTTTCTGAAAAACAAAAAAAAATGTTTTTAAAACATATAATGGCACAAAAGGCAAGTTCTGGAGGACGTGCTCAGATTAGTAATACATCAGGACAAAACAAGGATTTCTCTATTGACATAAACATACCTTTATTTCAGAATGTGACAAGAAAGAAAAGCAAATATCATAACAATTAGAGAGAGTTTGAGAGAGAAAGAGAGAGAGAGAGAGAGAGAGAGAGAGAGAGAGAGAGAAGGGGGGAGGAGGGAGGGAGGGAGGGCAGAGGGGGAGAGGGAGGGGGGAAGAGGGAGAGGGGGGAAGAAGGGAGGAGAGAGAGAGAGAGAGAGAGAGAGAGAGAGAGAGAGAACGAACGAACGAACGGTTTTATTTGAGCAGGCCTCCGGCCTATCACAACCTAATTATCGGCATAACTCATCGGTTGTGCCCAGTGCTGTTTGTCTGCATTTAAAGGCATAGTAAAGATACATGGCCGATGATCTTGTTATGTCCACGTTCTCATTCGCCACAACATCATGTACATCAATGCGATACCTTGTATCAAACATACAGAAGATGTACTTCTGCCTTAAAACTTCATAAGCAGGGCATCTAAACAAAAAATGAAGCTCATCTTCGTCCTCTTCATTACATGATGGACAGATGAATGAGCTATGAGGATCTTTGGTATAACGATATCTATGTACATACAGTTCACTGACCCCCGCGCGGAAGCGGACCAAAGTGTTTCTGAAAACTTGTTTGTCAATATTATAAAGATACAGTTCCCTAGTGGGAGAAGATTTGAATTGTCTGTAAAACTCATATCTCGCGCTGTTTGCGAGAGCAGTAGACCAATTCTGTACATACTCGGCAATAAGACGCCCCTTTAAATCCCTTAGAAACTGAGTCTCATTCTGTACACACTGCAAATTCCACGAACTTTCACAGTTGTGTTTACATAACAATCCTTTTATGTCATCGACCCAAGTATTTTTCCCAAAATGTAACATCATATTATAGATCTTACGAGGAAATCTGGATGGATCCATTCGCAAAATCCTCAGCCAGTACTTCACTGCACGTATTTTGGCATTGATGCTTAAGGGATACCTCCCCATCTCTCCGTACACAATAATATTAGGGGTTTGGGACGGCAAATATAAAAACCGTTTCAATGCCTGTAGATGGACACTTTCCACGTCAGAACACTCCTTCATGCCCCACAGTTCCGATGAATATAAAAGTACTGGCCCAACTTGTGTATCAAATAGTTTAAAGAAGAAGTCTGGAGAGACACATCCAAGTTTTCTGTAGCATTTGATGGCCTGAAGCATACCGGCTCTAGCCCTTCCAACCAGATCTGTTTGCATCGTTTTATACGACAATCGTGTGGAGAAAACCGCACCAAGGTATTTATACTCATTTACCACATCCACTCTCACCTCCCCCAAGAACCATTTTTTGTGTTCTGCGAGGAAACCTACGTTGCGGAATACTACAACTTTAGTCTTCTCAGAGTTTACCGTAAGTCCAAGTTTACATGATTCTTGCACAAGAACATCAAGCTGATTTTGCAAACCAACGGAAGTGTCTGAAATCAATGCAACGTCATCAGCAAACAGCAAAAGATATATAGTAACCAATTCAGGCATTAACTGAACTCCATGTTTGCCTTTTTGTATCACCCTTTTTGCTACGTAGGTTATTAACAGAGAAAAAATTATCGGGCTGGTTTTACAACCCTGTTTAAGGCCCCGATTGCACTCAAACGATTCCGTACAGCGGCCATTGCACTTTACACAGTACCATACAGATGAATACATGCCTTTAAGTAAGTTCAACATTCTCCCTTTCATTCCATACATTTCAAGTACCTTCCACAAGGCCATTCTGTCTACAGTATCAAATGCCTTCTTAAAGTCCACGAAAGCTACATATAGCTTTCGTTTTCTGCTCAAGTATCTTTGCACAATGCCCTGAAGTATAAACATGTTGTCTACAGTGGAGTACCCTTTGCGGAAACCAGCTTGCTCTTCGACAATCAGGTTGTTGGCCTCAGCCCAACCCTGTAGTCTGTCAGTAATTATTGAAGTAAATACCTTACAAAAAATGCTTGTTAAACAAATCCCACGGTAGTTATCAGGGTTAGAAGGATCACCCTTTTTATGAATAGGTACGATAATGGACCTTCTCCAGACCTTCGGGAATTCTCCTGTTGAAAATACCTTATTAAAAAATCTGCACATCATATTAACAGCAGATCTACTTGCACATTTCAACATCTCGGCTGAAATTTCATCTAGTCCGGCAGCTCGACCCACTTTCAGTTTGTCTAGTGCTACGATAATTTCCTCTTCCATTATGACCGAGTTCAGGAGGGACAACTCTTCCTCAGACGAGTCAAATTGAATGTTTTCTATTTCAGATACATTAACAGGATTCATAACCTGGAAAACCTTGCGAAAGTGGTCTAACCAAGTGATTCCGGGAATACGGTCGTCTAGAGATTTATTTCCACACAACTGTCGAACCCGTTTCCAGAACTTGACAGGATCATTCATATTCTCTAACAATTCAGAGGCGATTACCTCTCTATGTTGGGCCTTCTTCGTGTTTAACAGCCTTTTGTACCGATTTCTCTGCTTGATATACTCATCTTTTACAGGAGTCAACAACGTTCGTCTGTACAGTCTAAGAAGAGATTGCACTTTACTCTTTGCTAATTTACATTCTTTATCAAACCACGGCTGACCGTATATTTTCTTCCCGAAGCATACGTTTCTTCTCATGCATTCTGCCGCTTGCACAAAACACAATGTAATTTTTTCACAAATGACATCTACCTCTTCTTCCTGAATGGTATGCATACCAATGGCTAATTCACTGAGGTTTGCTTTAAGTTGGTCTGCATAAATCTGAGACAAGTGCGCGTCCCAAACAAGCTTAGCTGTTACAAATTCCTCTGGATCGCTTCTCTCGGCTACCGTACCTTTCACTTTCAGCTCTAAACAAAGGTGAGGAGACGAAACATTTTCCCTCACACACATATATGAACAGAAAGGCAAAAAGTCATTTGATACCAAAAAATAATCAATGACACTGTTCCCAGATGTCGACATATATGTAAAGCAACCATCCTTATCGCCCTCTACAGTGCCATTCAAAATGTGCAGATCGAAACCCAAACACAAAGATAGTAGAGTGCGTCCAAAGTCGTTAATTGTGGTGTCCTGTGAACGCCGAAACTCATTGAGGACGTCCAGCCTCATATCAGGGTAACTATCATGGTTAGCAACATTTGAGTTCCCCGTCCTGGCATTCAAGTCACCACAGATGACGATAGAACAGTCCGCATATCGTGCCAATAACTGCAACAGACCTTCCTCAAGTATACAAATGCCGTTGCTTTCACTCAAGTTGGCATAGTACGGTGATCCCATGGGTGGAACATATACGCACACAACTAAAACGTCTTTTTCAGAATTGAACAATTGCCGACAAAATCTAAATGCTAGAAGGTTATCCAAATCGCAAGTGACGTTGTCAACCCAAGAGGAAATATCATTACTGATGAGACAAATTATCCCCCCCCGATCTTCGACCCTGTATGGACAATTTTCGAGCAGGAGAAACAAAACATTTGAAATTAGCTAAATGACTACTAGTTTCGAAATACTCCAGAAAAGTTTCGACTAAACATATGAAATGAAAACGCTGAAGGTATGGCAAGAAATCTGGATCATCAAACTTTGAGAGTAGACCGCCAACATTCCAACTCAGAAACTGGATACTACCTGGAGGATCGTTGACAGTTGCGATAGCACCTTGACCGGTCTCCTAGCTGGGACCCGCTTGCTCGCGAAGTCTTGCAAGGGAACGGGTGAGGTACCCTCTACGACGCGCATCTTGGCCCGATCCGGCTCTACTCTGGCTCTGGCTGGAGACTTCACCAGAAGAGGCTCCGTCAGAGAGCCCTCCGCGACCAACCTCCCTGGCCTCGCGAAGCTGGGTCCTTTGTCTGACGGTCCTGTCTGCGGAAACTCCGACTCCTTTCTTCCTGAACTCGTCCCGGGCATGCAGAATGGTGTACTTGTCTGAGCTCCGGTTCATGCAGGCGATCAGCGGCCGTGTTCTGTCAGGAGCCGCCTTCCCGATGCGATGGGCTCGTTTGATGCTCTGGAGTCAAGGTGGTCTGGGAGTACATCATTGACAGCCTCCAGGAACTTCTTTTCACTGTCCTCGAAAGTCTCGCTGTCTGCCTCTGGAACATTGTAGAGAATGATGTTGTCTCTACGACTTCTTTGCTCCTGTCGCTCCAGATTGTCCTCCAAACGCTGCAGCCTGGCGTCGATGTCTGCCTGTCGGTCACTGATGTGGTCCATAAACTGTTCATGGTAGTCAAGCTTGTCTTTCACTGCACCCAACTCAGATTGTATGTTGTTGAGCTTGTCAGTCACGATCTGTATACAGCCAGCCAACCTTTGCATTTCCGTTGAGAGTCTCTCAGCCATAACAGTCATGGATCGTTCGGAGTCTTCTAACATGGACTTTCTGAGTGATTCCATGGCAGCCTCCAAGTCACACTTCTCCACAGGCCCAGGGTTGACCTCGATGTCCCCTGCCAAGGTCAGGAGACTAGATTCATTCCACTGATAGCCTTCTGACACCAAGCTGTTCAAAGTGGAAATGTTCAGGGCAGAGGTACCTCCCCCGAGGTCTGGATGGATAGCCATGAGCAACCTATCACCTTCGCTTAGGTGGTACCCACGCTGGTACCAGGTCGAAACTGCGTTGCCACCTGCCTGCACGAGAGAGAGCAGGCTTACTGCTAACTGTGACGAAGCCAGAGCCCAAACCAAGGCACCACACGATAGGCCGAGCACGATTGCCACGCTCAAGAGTGCAGCGCACGCGCACGCACACTTTGTTGAGTCCGGAGTCAGTAACTTGCCCGCACGAGCAACACGAAGAGCGTGGCGGCCAATGCGCGCCCGATAGAGCTCAAGTTCAACCCCCATCGTGCCGCCCGTGCAAGTCGAGCCGAACACTGTCTGAAATTGCCCAAATCACACCGCAGTGCTAGCAGGCAGAACGCTAAACCAAAACACTAAAACAAAATATACACATATATATCACCCAGCTGTCAAACCAATAGCACAGACCCAAGCAAACAAACGCCTCGTTCAATGCAATTCACGACGCAACCACAGGGCAACAATATTATTGACACGCTACATCAAGACAGCATCAAGTGCACAAAAACACTCAATGCGTGTGAGAAAGAACAACAACAATTCGACCCTTCCAAATCCGAGTCAAAACCACTCGTAAAATGCATGACCGTGTACACACATCATCACAGCTACTCCTGTACTGCACAAACGCAATCACCGTTCAGGGGATCCGCGCTAGAATGCCTCCTCGGAAAGCGGAAAGGCCGTTCGACAAGTTTCGGAAGAAAAAAACACACAAAAAGCGAAGGTCAGATGAATAAAAACAGAATGGTCCGAGTCACATCTTGTACTCCAAAATCAGAATTTATGCCACAACACTCCAAACCAACGACCCACCGTCAATCCAGTGTTACAGGCCAGTGGAAACAAATCTATCGTCCCACACAATTCACGGTGATGTCGATGGTGCCATTCAAAACCGCGTCGAGCACTCAAACACACATAATAAGCGTACACTGCAATTATACAACTCTGGGTCAGTATCACAGCGGCACGCAACGTGAATGTTCATGTAGTCCCCCCGCAGCCACTCTCGCATGGCACAGTCTCAAACGCAGCCAGGAGGAGCTGCGCGAGAGTGCGCTCTCCAAACTCAGCAATGTCGTTCAAAAAGTTTCAAATACGTTAACGGGACGAAAAAGAACAGCAGAGAGTTTCAACACCTACGTTAGAGCCCACTGGTTCGACAAGCACACATTGAAGCAGAATCTCGTCCTGGGTCGTCCGACGAAACAAGCCCGTACACTGCAGCAGAGCCACCCCAGCAGCACACGTCCGACTCCGACCGCGGCACAACCGTGAATGAGAGAGAGAGAGAGAGAGAGAGAGAGAGAGAGAGAGGAGAGAGAGAGGGGGGAGGAGTAGGCATCCTGGCAGCCATCATCATGATCATGTAGAGCTTCCGTCAGCCCTACTCTCCATTGCTTCCTTTCTTTTTCTTTCCTCCCTCAGTTTCCTTCCCCCATCTCTCTCTGCTGCAAAGCGAAGCCAAATCTTCTTTGTATTTTCAATCTCTTGGTCCGCTGCATTGGATGTTCCTCGATTTGCTTTCACAGATTCTGTAAAGATCCCAAGGGGAAAATTTGCTTGATAGCTGTTCACTTACAGAATGTGGGTGAGTCTGTTGTAAATATGTGTATTAATTTTCCGCAATCAGGCTTGTTTATTGTCTATCCTTTATTCAGCTTCATTCCCTTTCATGGTATGTTAAAATTAACAATCACACAATCATGTGTTCATTGCAAGAAGCTACATCACTGAAAGTCTACGGACTATAATAAACCAAATTAATAACCACAATTAAACATTGCAAGCAATACTTTTCCACCAAGACAAAAATTTACAAACACACACACACACACACAACACACATCACTATGTGTACTTACTCAACACAACACTGCACAAACGCAGTTTGCTGAAAGGGAGCTTTTGATGGTTGTTGCCCTTCCAGTTGTAGTGACGGGCACATCTGTCACTCATCAGTTTGCCCATGATGCGCCGCACCATGTTGGGCATATTTGTGCCACCAGTTGCTGACAGCTCTCTAAACTGAAGGAGCAATTGACAAATGAAAATAAAGAGGAGTAAAAAGAGTTACTTCTCATTTGCTAGAAATAAATCATGTTTCAGATGAGAGAGAGAGAGAGAGAGAGAGAGAGAGAGAGAGAGAGAGAGAGAGAGAGAGTAAAATTGGTTGCGCGTGGATGCTCACATGTGCATGTGTGTTTGTCTCTTCATGTGTGAGTGTGTGTGAATAGGTTATACTGTGGAATCAGATTAAGTACACACTGTTAGAAAGTAGAATTATAGAAACTAAACCCTATATACTTGGAAGTAATATTGAATGCAAAGCACATATAGTCTCACAGTATCGATGACCCTCACACACTAATACATTGCTTCAGAAATGTCACAGTGTTCACTAATTCAATTTTCTCAGCTTTCAATTAAGAAAGGCCTGTCTATATGATGTTGTGATGATGCATCGCACCGATTTTAAACATACTTTTTGTTTAAAGGGTTTACATGGAGGAGTTACCTCCCCCTAGACCACAAGCATTTTTGTCAAATTGATGAGAAAAGAGCAGGGCAACACATTTAGAGCCAAAGTCAGAAATCAAAGGAAAACTAGCCAAGAAGACCTTTTGGGGAGGTGATATAACTCAGCCAAAATTTCATTTGTATCATGTTACTGGACTGGGAAGATAAATCAATTGAACTCAAAAGAGGATATAACCCAGGAATCTTTTTTTTCTCTCCCTCCACCCCCCCTCTCTCTCTATCTCTCTCTCTATATATATCTCTCTCTCTCTCTCTCTTTCTGTCTCTCTCTCTCTCTGCCTGCAAGGACAAGCTTACCATGAATAAATCAAGGGAAATTCAAAGCAAAGAAAGCTGGCATGACATACCGGCTAGGCAGTCAGCATGTACAGCAAAAAGCATAGTTGACTCAGACAGAAACCCATTGTTTTACTTGAATATTTTTGGAAATCCATCCTCCTCAAAATCTGCACTTTTGCTAAGCATTACACAATCATAATCACCTGTGTTATCCTGGTAGGTAGCAGAAGAGGTGGACAATGAAGTTGATGAGCGTGGACTGTCTGCTGTCATTGCTGGTGTTGTGGGATCTGCTGGAAATGCAGCCGTCCTTGAGGATGAAGTCCTGGGGGCCCTGGGGACATCCTCCTCACTTGAGCTGACCCGTCTTGGTCTAAAATGTTTAAATTTAACATGTTGCATGAACCTATGATGCCAAATACATTTATTTTAAGCATTATACATGTATGTTTCTCTTCATTCACAATCATAAAGGAGGTTTTGATAGCCATGAACGTCTTGTATGAAACGTTTCCAAACTCAGTGGAAGTGCTGGTTTCAAGGGAGACATTTCCAAGGAAAGTGAATATTTTCTTATTTGGGTTGAGCAATCTCCATATGTCAGTTAATTCATGTTCTTCCATCGTGTCTTTGATTGTCTACTTTTGCTTAATTTTACTTACATCTGCCCAAAACATTTCACAGCGGTTAAAAAAGTGATATATATTAAATAATAATAATAATAATAATAATAATAATAATAATAATAATAATAATAATAATAATAATAATAATAATAATTAATAATAATAATAATAATAATAATAATAATAATAATAATAATAATAATAATAAATAGTATATAATTAATACTTAGTAATTAACAATAAATAATTAATAATTAACAATTAACAATTAAGCATAACTAATAATAATAATAATAATAATAATAATAATAATAATAATAATAATAATAATAATAATATTAATAATAATATTAATAATAATAATAATAATAATAATAATAATAATAATAATAATAATAATAATAATAATAATAATAATAATAATAATAATATAATAATAATAATAATAATAATAATAATAATAATAATAATAATAATAATAATAATAATAATAATAATAATAATAATAATAATAATAATAATAATAATAATAATAATTATAATTAATCAACAAATATTAAGAGAAAAAAATAATAATAATAATAAAAAGGATCGAAAACCTGAAGAATTGTACATAAAATTACATGTTGTAGTTATCATGAGGGCAGATGAGCATGGGAGAAGAGATCTGGAATGGGAAGGGGAAAGGGAGAGGAGAGGGGGGGGGGGTGAGGGCGGGGGGGGGGGGGGGGGGGGTTGGAGGAGTTCAAGAGGTGTTGGGCAAAGGTTCTTTGTCGATTCTATTATCCAGAGTTACATTAAAATCTCCTCCTACAACCACATTTACCCCTTGTGTCGTAGTTATTTCATTATTCAGTTTTAAAAAAAGAGGCATCATCATCATTAGGTCCATAAATGTTGAATAGAGTATAACAACGGCTATTAATTTATATTTCAACCATCTGAATTCATTATCCCTTAGCCAGGTGAACACTTTACGTCTCCTTCTAAAGTCCCTCAAACCTTTTGTGTTAAATGTTGCTAATTTTATTTTTATTTTGTTGACTAGAGTGGAAAATTATGCAGATTCCA
>JAWQFJ010012852.1:72500-86865 GCA_034096865.1 Theodoxus fluviatilis | reverse complement strand
CACCACTACTACTACTACTACGTCTACTACTACTACTACTACTACTACTACTACTACTACTACTACTACTACGTCTACTACTACTATACTCTACTACTACTACTACTACTACTACTACTACTACTGCTGCTACTATTACTCTACTACTACTATAATCATCTTCATCATCAACAACATCATCGTTGTTGTTCTTTGTTGTTGACAAGTCTGAGAAACTTGATTGATTTGGATGAGTCGTGTTACTTCTCAGACTTTAAAAATGTAACGAACTATACCGCCGACTCGTGTCTTGCATAACCTCCTTTGAAACTATGGTACAAACAAGAGAGAAAGGGAGGGACACACACACACACACACACACACACACCACACACACACACACACACACACACACACACACACACACACACATACACGCGAAGGTATTGAGACCGCTGGAAACGATGTGGGTAGTTGACGAAGATTGAAAACAGGGACAGACGAAGGGATCGAATTGTGTTCTGCAACTCACGGCTTGTTTTGTGAATCAGCGAGTTGAAGCTTTGTTACCATGGCAACGGAAACAAACTATAGCCCTCTGACGTCAGCAGTATGGCACATAATGATCGTCACTGGCAAGGAAGAAAAACGAGAATCCTCTGCCTGATTAGATGTCTCCTCTTGTTCTGCCACGCTGCATTGAAATACGTCAGCAAAGCTGTATGGCTATTTCAGTTTCCTGTTGACGAAGTTAAGTCTCCAGGTTTCCATACGTACTTGTCGAAATCCCCTGATAGAAGCAAGCATAATCCTGGAGTCGACAAATATAAGAAGAACGAGTGGTCGCTCTCGTTTGATGTGCCTCAGTCCTTACCTGTGCTGTGCATTCTTGTCTGTCAAGCAGCATGTAATCACTTATTCATGTACATTTGATGCCTTTTGCATTATACTGTGTGCTAGTGTGTATGCCCGCTTGTTCGCGAGCGCGTGCGTATATACAGAACAATGCGTGGACGCTGCACGTGCGTGTGCGTGTTTGCTGCTTGTCTGAATGTGTGCACGTGTGCGTGTATGAGAGAATTTGGTCTCAGCTATTTGTATTTGAGATTATTTACGTGTGTTTACATGTATATGTATATATGTGTATGTATGTACGTCGAGTACATCCCAGTGTGGGTTCGGGATAAGAGTGGTCCCACCGGGTCTCCTTTCGTGTTTCGTAAGAGGCGAATATCTAGGGAAAGCGTGTCTTGTTCGTATTCTAACTAGTTTTATTGACCTCGTAACTAATGGCATTAGATAGCCTACAGAGGCTGATGGGCTGTAAAACTTTCTGCATTCAATTATTTATTCGTTCGTTCGTTCGTTCGTTCCTTCCTTCCTTCCTTCCTTCCTTCCTTCCTTCCTTCCTTCCTTCATTCATTCATTCATTCATTCATGTAGAGTACAGCACACTGCCAAAACCGCTGGAGCCACCCTTCATCAGCCCGAACCCCTGGCTGCCGAGTTTTCGGGGTTTGCCCCTGTAGTTCAGTCAGGGGCGACCCCAAGCGGCCATTTTGACTATGCGGACATCAGAGCTGTAGTCAGTGTTCCCGGCCTGTCTGTGGTCTGCCAGACCAACAGGATGCTGACTCGGCCCCCTTCTGAAGCTCTCTTACCACCTCGAAGACTTCAGAAGACATGGTGCCCTGCTGTTTGTGTGAGTGTGTGTGTGTGTGTGTGTGTGTGTGTGTGTGTTTGTGTATGTGTGTGTATGCTTGTGTGTGAATGTGTGAGTATGTGTACGTGTGTATGTGTGTATTTGCGTATTTGTGTGTGTGTGTATGTATGTACGTATGTATGTATGTATGTATGTATGCATGTATGTATGTGTACGTGTGTATGTATGTATTTGCGTATTTGTGTGTGTATGTATGTATGTACGTATGTATGTATGTATGCATATATGTATATATGTATGTATGTATGTATGTATGTATGTATGTATGTATGTATGTATGTATGTATGTATGTATGTATGTATGTATGTATGTATGTATGTATGTATGTATGTATGTATGTATGTATGTATGTATGTATGTATGAATGAATGTGCGTGCGCGCGTGCGTGCGTTCGTGCGTGCGTTTGTGCGTTCGTGCGTGCGTGCGTGTGTGCGCGCGTGTGTGTGTGCGTGCGTGTGTGTGTGCTGTTTGTACGTGTGTTTATTAGTGTGTGTTTGTATATGTGTGCAAATGTGTATGTTTGTGTATGCGAATATGTGTGTTTATATGTGTGTATATGTCGAATGTGTATAGGTGTGTATGTGTGTGTGTACGTGTGTGTGTATGTGTGAGTTCGTGCATGTGTTTGTGTGTATGTTTTGTCCACCTCATGCAGATGCCGCCGCGCCTGTAACCCTCTCACAGCAGCCATCCAGGGCTTCAGCCCATGTCGTTCTCCCAACCTCCTCAGGTTCTGCTGACACCAGAGTGCCCTTGAATGGACCACGTCACATCCGTTTTGCCATGTGAGCTCCTGCCACTACTGCAGATGTCAAGAGCGACCCAACTTATTCAATGGCGTGCTTGTCCCCTCGCCCCGGAAGTGACTCTTACACCTTGCCATTGACAAAGCTGCGCGTGATAAAGTCTTCCTTCCTCCTTCCAGAAAGAGTGCGGGATGTCGATGGCAGTCGGGTTGGCGAAAAGTATTTTAAGACCAATTTGTAATGGCCCTCTAATTTTTTAAATCACAGACTAGCTTAAAGGAGAAGCTCCTCCTGAAAGTATGTTATTTGTATTTCCCGTTTTCCTGGCTTTTATACCTGTGAAATGTGCTGCAGAACAATATGCTTGTCGTAGTTTTCATGGTCGTCATGTGCCTATCCATTCTCTTTTATTCAACCACCATAGATACAACGAGAAGACAATATTCTTTTCGACACTTGCCATGTCCAGGACGACAACTACTTCCACGAACACATCGAGACTGCAACGCTCTCGCCTCCCTTACATTCGTGATACACTTTTGCTTGTCGTTGACAACAAACGATGCATGCGACAAAATAAAGTCAATGCACCGTCCAGAGATTCAGACGCAGCCTATGCCTGTACTTGTTGCTAGTCTCTGTGTATTTGTTTGGGTTTCAGTCAACTTCGGCGCCATTGACATCTTTGAAAATCGACGCCCTCCGCCATGTGAAGGTTCATACGTCGGTGATGGCCAAGACGACGCAAGCATAACTGCACAAGTGACCAGTTTCGGACGTTTTAAATCCAGTACAGTTTGTCTGCGTTTTTTGGATGCGCATCTATCTACTGGCCTCGCGTCTGGAGGAGAAAGGGATGTCAACTGAATGTGTTGAGCTACTCACTATCGTCACAACAACGAAAAATGCTACCACATCATGGAATTCTACGTAATGAAGTGTCAATAGGCCCAAATAGGAGTATAGTGTACTGTCGGAAGTGTGAGTCACGACTGCGTTTCAGTGAAATTTGCTTTGGCGTAGTTTGATCCAGAGAGAGAGAGAGAGAGAGAGAGAGACAGACAGACAGACAGACAGACAGACAGACAGAGAGAAGAGAGAGAGAGAGAGACACACAGACAGAGAGACAGAGAGACAGAGAGAGGGAGACAGAGAAAGAGAGAGAGAAGAGAGAGACAGACAGACAGAGAGACAGAGACAGAGGGACAGAGAGAGACAGAGAAAGAGAGAGAAAAGAGAGAGAGACAGAGAGACAGAGAGACAGAGAGACAGACAGAGAGAGAAGAGAGAGAGACAGACAGAGAGACAGAGAGAGAGACAGGGAAAGAGAGAGAGAAGAGAGAGAGAGAGAGAGAGAGAGAGAGAAAGAGAGAGGAGATAGAGAGAGACAGAGAGAGAGAAAGAAAGAGAGACAGAGAGAGAGAAAGAGAGAGAGAGAGAGAGAGAGAGAGAGAGACAGAGAGACAGAGAGCGTTCTGTCTGCATCATACGGCAAGAGCCACTCGTTGCTCCCAGCACCTGGCTGTTGAGCCTTCAGAGTTTCCTCCAGTAGCTCTGCCAGCGTTGGCTCTAAGCAGCCAATGAGCTACCTGGGGGCACTGGAACTATCAGACCATTTAGACTTGATCGATGTACAGAAATCATAGAAGCATCGCAACAGCACATCCTAATGTGAAGAACATTTATTTCAGCTATCGGCGATTCCAGGGGCACCAGTTCGTGTGAGACTGTCGTAACTAAAGACGTACTCAGTGACTTCTTAGCCTTGACTTTTGTAGAGTGTGTAACAACAAACACGACCAGCAGTGACCCGGGGACTCTGGACAGGAAAAGAGAAAAGCAGGGATGGAGAGGCAGGAGAAAGGGGACGTTGGGACGGAGAGGCCATGGGGGCTGAGAGCGTAGAGTGCCGTGTCAGGGCGAGTCTGTCTCTATCCCATCACCACTTCCGCCCTGCCTAGTGGCGCCACCTGTGGCGGACATGGTGGGAGAGGGGAGGTAAGTGGCCGGAAGCGTTGGAGGGAAGTGCCTAATGGGGAGACAACTTTCGCACCAGTTTCATGCTTGGAGACCCTGGTGCTGACTGCCAGGAATGGCAATGCTACAACAGATCTGTGGGGATTGGGGACGAAGTAAAATAGCTCGAAATCAAGACATGAATGACGGTTGGGCGAGAGAAAAAATTGAAAGAAAACGGAATCAACCTTACATAAGACTTCAATATATGCTGTCAACTTATATATATATATATATATATATATATATATATATATATATATATATATATATATATATATATATAAAACACACGCTGTGGCCCTACATGCCGTAATAAGGCTAACAGGACTTAAAGTAGTATTCATTCATTCATTTATCCATCCGCCCATCCAATCCAATCCAATCCATCCATCCATCTATTCATCCATCCATCCATCCACCCACCCACGCACCTATCCATCCATCCATCCATCCATCTATCCATCCATCCATCCATCCATCCATCCATCCATCCATCCATCCATCCATCATCATCCATCCATCCATCCATCCATCCATCCATCCATCCATCCATCCATCCATTAATTCAGAATGAGAGAGGCTTGATCAGGTCTAAAACTGAATCTAATGTAACAGCGCCTATATCTACCGCATTGTTTCCTCCGATCGCAATAGTTTTGTCTTCTGCTGTCTTGTCTTGATGGATCGAAAGATTCGTTAGACTAGTAATCTGCAAGAGCTTTGTGTAAAGGTACCAGTCAACATTAGTATGAAGTGGCTGCAGAACTAATTCTCTTGCCAAGACTTTTACAAGCACAGAAAAATACATCTTCACTTGATACTTTCACGTACAGGCGAGAGCAGACCGACAAACGAAGAGAATGATATGGTATATTTTGTGTAAAATTTAGACTTTTTGTGGTGGGTTGAAATCCACTTTATTACGATTCACACTTTGAAGTTCACGGAATGGAAATGAAAATATGTATAAATGAATGAATGAATAAATGAACGCATGAATGAATGAATGAATGAATGAATGAATGAATGAATGAATGAATGAATGAATGGAATGATAGTCTTATCAGCATATGTAGGCCATGTAAGGCCATTCATCACGAAAATCGCAAGAACAGGTTAGACTAGGAGCAAGTCAAGTATGGTGTCCCTAGTTATTCGCCTCTTAACGAATCGCGTAGGGAAACAGGATGGTTTTATTTTTACCCCAACTCACAGGGGGACAGACATCAGTGTCTTTCTGGTTATCAATTCTGCTTCCTTGAGAGCAAATATATGAATAGAATATTGAATTGTCCGAGAAAACTTTTCCAAAAGATTTTCCCCTGTGAAGCAGAAACCTGCAAGCAGAGGGAAGTGTGGAGTCATGAACGAAAACTGGCTTTGCCAGTGTTCTAAAATGAACATTTATCAGAAGAGTCAAAGATGTGTGGGTATGGTTTTGCAATTACAGCACGTGCGTTGACAAACGATGTTATTGATACCCTGCTGTCTTCTTCTAACGCATTTTCATATTACAGTAATTTCATAACGATGAATGCAATATGAGGAACTATGCACATACATAATCTTTATCTGGATTTCTGTACTGCCTCAGAAAGATATCATCGATGTCAAACATATGGCTATCATTCAGTACATACTGCCTTTACACAAGTTTTTACGTATTTGTCTGTACGTATATCACGCAAGAAACAAAAGAAATTAAGAAGCTTCTAGGTAATCGCACACAAAAACAGGAAAACTGATTTGTCGCAAGTTAAATTCATTGGAATTTGATAAAAATGAAACAATCTGTCATTTCTCTAAGTCATTTCCGAAGACAACTTACAGTTTAATTTGAGAGTACGGGAAAATGATAAACTACTCCGCAAACAGCCAGTAGAAATATAACGGAAAAACACATTTACGGACATTGTAACTCAAGACTATGAACAAAGAACAACGTCAAAAGAATCTTGAAGGAGAAGGAGAACAGGAAACTACGGAAGTCTGCAATGCAAATCAGGAATGGACTGAAGCAGGCGGGGCGGGGAGGGATTCTTCACTGCGGAAACCTCACAGAAAGGCTGACGGGACAGTACCTGCACCTGGCCAAGCCAGGAAGACCCCCCCCCCCCCCCCCCCACTCTCCTCCATCCCCCCCACCCCCGCCCGAGCTGCCGGGAACTGTTCTGTCCAGCAGTTACTCGAGCTTGACCTTCCCGCGCTTTCTGTGATTCACCGCGGAGCGCACGTGTGCAAGCAATTCATCAACAGGCGGTGAAAGGCCGTTCTGCCGGACAGAGCACAGACGCACCGGACAAACAAACCTGCTGACAGTCCGACACTCCAACCAAACAACTGACCAGGGACTGCTGCAGGCAGATTGACACCAGGTTCACAGTGGCGCCTTCCCCTGTTAGTCTCACTGAACTGAGGGCTTCTCCTCTGCTTAAAGTCCTTCCCAGTGCACAGCAGTGTGGCTCCAGGTGTTTGGGGTGGCGCAGAGCGTTCGTCCTGCTGGGTGTCGCTTTGATTTGGTCGCAAACCTAAATGGAATTCTTTCACCCCTCTCTGGAAATAAGGGAAGATTCTATGAACGCGGCCCCGCTTAAGAAAGACGATGGAGTACGTTCCCCATTAATAGTAGTCCATCACTCTCTTGCATCTGGGGCGACTTTGACGTGTCCACTTGCACGTGAAAGACTTCAGTCATTTCCCTCCCTTTCTCAATGTGATCATACCTTCCCACGGAGCTAGGCTCAGCTAGACGATAACGGGCGTCGGGGGTGATCTTTGAGGCGGTTTTGGCGTTTACTTCCACCTGCACTGCACGTGCAGGGCGAGCACAAAGCATGCCTTTGTTCCCAGGACAGAGCTCGGTCGGCCATGACAAGTCACGGTGACTTATTCCCTTGATGACCATTGGATAGGCCTGGGGGCAGACTGGAGGGGAGAGGAACAGCATGGCTGGGTCACCTTGGGAGAGGCAGGCTTTGAAAGCCAGCCTTGTTCAGGGCTTATTCGACCATCTGCATTCGGCGTCCCGTGTCGGAAGTCAGCCACGGAACGCTGCAGCCGCGATTGCCAGTCGCTGAAGGAATTCTCCGGGAGAGGGCTTCCACCAGAGGCTTTGCTTGGAACAGCAGTCCGGACGTAGAAGATGAAGTTGGAGGCTGTGCCACCCATCCTGCTTCTAATCTTGATCAGACGAGGACTGTGATAACAACTTGACTGTGACGCGTCCAATTGAGGCCAGTCGCATGCACAGTTCCAGATGAACTTTTGCCGTTTGCGTTGTGTGTAAAAGCAACAACTTCTACATTATTGTTGTGTCACAGAAGCCTCGACGTAAAAGTCAACTCTGGCTTGTGTTGTTGAGTAAGTTCAGATGAAGTTTCTGCCCCGTTTTGCAAGAAACGTGTGATCATGCACACACTGTTAGAAGAGCGATGCAGCCTAAGATGTTGTCATGATAAAGTGTAGACAAGAATTTCTAATCGGCAGTTTGTCTATGATTCCTTTCCCTTTTCCACATCTAAGGACAAGAAACTTCCAATGAAGCGAGACGCTTGACTGTCGTCAGTGCAGTATTTGCAAGCTTTTGCCAAGTGCAGTTTACGTGTTCTTTTCATTGCTAATATCACGTACACACGCACACACGTACACACACACACGCGCGCACGCACACGCACACACACACACACACACACACTTACCACCCTCACACAATGTTTTTAGGTAAACTTGGATACTAAACGCTCATTCCTCGTGGCGAAATTGAGAGCGCCATGCTTCTCCCTGCAAGGACAGCTGCAACGTGTTCACTGAGGTTCGGGGACCACGTCCAGTTGATTGCGCACAGGCGGAGAGCGCGGCCACGTCCCAGTGAGGATGAGGCAGGGGTGGTGTCATTCTGAACACAGAGATGTAATACTATCTCTGACACAGGTTGGTCACGTGACTTCGAATCCACATTCCAATGATTCTACCAATCAAAATTCAACATGATCAGAAGACCATTGAGAGTAAAAAGAGGCGATTCTATTTCACTCCAATTATTTATCCCGATAGATAAACACAAATTTGGTGTTCTAATAAAACTAATCTATGAGATTTTCAGGAAATCATTTGAGAACTACTTTTAGCGCGAACGTGTCTATAAGCAGGGCCGGATCAAAGTTTTTTGAGGGGGGGTGCTTAAAATTGTTTTAGGGTCTTCTCATCGAAGTGGCGAAGCCACGAGTGCGTGCCTGCGAAGCAGGCACGCCCCTCTAGGGGGGTCCGGGGGCATGCCCCCCCGGAAAATTTTGAGAAAAATGGTGCAAATCTGTGCAATCTGGCAGTGCGGTCATTTCCAAGAGTTTTTGTTTGGTCACAGATTCTTCCTGTCTCTGCCCGGGTTTGATTTGTCTGTGCGAGTAGCAAAAGGAAGGCATCTTAATTATAGCAGCACCCCCCCCCCCTCCCTCCCCAGCTACCTTGGCTGCCAAGTAGAGTGTGCTTATACCAAGTGGAGAGTAGTACAGCATCTGGGCCCAGCATCTTTTAGCCCCCCCCCCCCCCTCCTTCCCAAGCTTTTTACTAACTATACTGTCTCTGCTACCAAGCAAAGTGTGCCGATATCCGATGAGGTGGGAAGTAGATCAACATATTTGAGCAACCACCCCCCCCCCCCCCAAAAAAAAAAAAAAACAAAAACCTCCGTGGCAGCCGGGAGTTTTGGGGAAGGATGGGGGGGGGGGGGGTGGTTGCTCAAATATGTTGATCTACTTCCCACCTCATCGGATATCGGCACACTTTGCTTGGTAGCAGAGACAGTATAGTTAGTAAAAAGCTTGGGAAGGAGGGGGGGGGGGGGGCTAAAAGATGCTGGGCCCAGATGCTGTACTACTCTCCACTTGGTATAAGCACACTCTACTTGGCAGCCAAGGTAGCTGGGGAGGGAGGGGGGGGGGGTGCTGCTATAATTAAGATGCCTTCCTTTTGCTACTCGCACAGACAAATCAAACCCGGGCAGAGACAGGAAGAATCTGTGACCAAACAAAAACTCTTGGAAATGACCGCACTGCCAGATTGCACAGATTTGCACCATTTTTCTCAAAATTTTCCGGGGGGGCATGCCCCCGGACCCCCCTAGAGGGGCGTGCCTGCTTCGCAGGCACGCACTCGTGGCTTCGCCACTTCGATGAGAAGACCCTAAAACAATTTTAAGCACCCCCCCTCAAAAAACTTTGATCCGGCCCTGCTTATAGACACGTTCGCGCTAAAAGTAGTTCTCAAATGATTTCCTGAAAATCTCATAGATTAGTTTTATTAGAACACCAAATTTGTGTTTATCTATCGGGATAAATAATTGGAGTGAAATAGAATCGCCTCTTTTTACTCTCAATGGTCTTCTGATCATGTTGAATTTTGATTGGTAGAATCATTGGAATGTGGATTCGAAGTCACGTGACCAACCTGTGTCAGAGATAGTATTACATCTCTGTGTTCAGAATGACACCACCCCTGCCTCATCCTCACTGGGACGTGGCCGCGCTCTCCGCCTGTGCGCAATCAACTGGACGTGGTCCCCGAACCTCAGTGAACACGTTGCAGCTGTCCTTGCAGGGAGAAGCATGGCGCTCTCAATTTCGCCACGAGGAATGAGCGTTTAGTATCCAAGTTTACCTAAAAACATTGTGTGAGGGTGGTAAGTGTGTGTGTGTGTGTGTGTGTGCGTGCGCGCGTGTGTGTGTGTACGTGTGTGCGTGTGTACGTGATATTAGCAATGAAAAGAACACGTAAACTGCACTTGGCAAAAGCTTGCAAATACTGCACTGACGACAGTCAAGCGTCTCGCTTCATTGGAAGTTTCTTGTCCTTAGATGTGGAAAAGGGAAAGGAATCATAGACAAACTGCCGATTAGAAATTCTTGTCTACACTTTATCATGACAACATCTTAGGCTGCATCGCTCTTCTAACAGTGTGTGCATGATCACACGTTTCTTGCAAAACGGGGCAGAAACTTCATCTGAACTTACTCAACAACACAAGCCAGAGTTGACTTTTACGTCGAGGCTTCTGTGACACAACAATAATGTAGAAGTTGTTGCTTTTACACACAACGCAAACGGCAAAAGTTCATCTGGAACTGTGCATGCGACTGGCCTCAATTGGACGCGTCACAGTCAAGTTGTTATCACAGTCCTCGTCTGATCAAGATTAGAAGCAGGATGGGTGGCACAGCCTCCAACTTCATCTTCTACGTCCGGACTGCTGTTCCAAGCAAAGCCTCTGGTGGAAGCCCTCTCCCGGAGAATTCCTTCAGCGACTGGCAATCGCGGCTGCAGCGTTCCGTGGCTGACTTCCGACACGGGACGCCGAATGCAGATGGTCGAATAAGCCCTGAACAAGGCTGGCTTTCAAAGCCTGCCTCTCCCAAGGTGACCCAGCCATGCTGTTCCTCTCCCCTCCAGTCTGCCCCCAGGCCTATCCAATGGTCATCAAGGGAATAAGTCACCGTGACTTGTCATGGCCGACCGAGCTCTGTCCTGGGAACAAAGGCATGCTTTGTGCTCGCCCTGCACGTGCAGTGCAGGTGGAAGTAAACGCCAAAACCGCCTCAAAGATCACCCCCGACGCCCGTTATCGTCTAGCTGAGCCTAGCTCCGTGGGAAGGTATGATCACATTGAGAAAGGGAGGGAAATGACTGAAGTCTTTCACGTGCAAGTGGACACGTCAAAGTCGCCCCAGATGCAAGAGAGTGATGGACTACTATTAATGGGGAACGTACTCCATCGTCTTTCTTAAGCGGGGCCGCGTTCATAGAATCTTCCCTTATTTCCAGAGAGGGGTGAAAGAATTCCATTTAGGTTTGCGACCAAATCAAAGCGACACCCAGCAGGACGAACGCTCTGCGCCACCCCAAACACCTGGAGCCACACTGCTGTGCACTGGGAAGGACTTTAAGCAGAGGAGAAGCCCTCAGTTCAGTGAGACTAACAGGGGAAGGCGCCACTGTGAACCTGGTGTCAATCTGCCTGCAGCAGTCCCTGGTCAGTTGTTTGGTTGGAGTGTCGGACTGTCAGCAGGTTTGTTTGTCCGGTGCGTCTGTGCTCTGTCCGGCAGAACGGCCTTTCACCGCCTGTTGATGAATTGCTTGCACACGTGCGCTCCGCGGTGAATCACAGAAAGCGCGGGAAGGTCAAGCTCGAGTAACTGCTGGACAGAACAGTTCCCGGCAGCTCGGGCGGGGGTGGGGGGGATGGAGGAGAGTGGGGGGGGGGGGGGGGGGGTCTTCCTGGCTTGGCCAGGTGCAGGTACTGTCCCGTCAGCCTTTCTGTGAGGTTTCCGCAGTGAAGAATCCCTCCCCGCCCCGCCTGCTTCAGTCCATTCCTGATTTGCATTGCAGACTTCCGTAGTTTCCTGTTCTCCTTCTCCTTCAAGATTCTTTTGACGTTGTTCTTTGTTCATAGTCTTGAGTTACAATGTCCGTAAATGTGTTTTTCCGTTATATTTCTACTGGCTGTTTGCGGAGTAGTTTATCATTTTCCCGTACTCTCAAATTAAACTGTAAGTTGTCTTCGGAAATGACTTAGAGAAATGACAGATTGTTTCATTTTTATCAAATTCCAATGAATTTAACTTGCGACAAATCAGTTTTCCTGTTTTTGTGTGCGATTACCTAGAAGCTTCTTAATTTCTTTTTGTTTCTTGCGTGATATACGTACAGACAAATACGTAAAAACTTGTGTAAAGGCAGTATGTACTGAATGATAGCCATATGTTTGACATCGATGATATCTTTCTGAGGCAGTACAGAAATCCAGATAAAGATTATGTATGTGCATAGTTCCTCATATTGCATTCATCGTTATGAAATTACTGTAATATGAAAATGCGTTAGAAGAAGACAGCAGGGTATCAATAACATCGTTTGTCAACGCACGTGCTGTAATTGCAACACCATACCCACACATCTTTGACTCTTCTGATAAATGTTCATTTTAGAACACTGGCAAAGCCAGTTTTCGTTCATGACTCCACACTTCCCTCTGCTTGCAGGTTTCTGCTTCACAGGGGAAAATCTTTTGGAAAAGTTTTCTCGGACAATTCAATATTCTATTCATATATTTGCTCTCAAGGAAGCAGAATTGATAACCAGAAAGACACTGATGTCTGTCCCCCTGTGAGTTGGGGTAAAAATAAAACCATCCTGTTTCCCTACGCGATTCGTTAAGAGGCGAATAACTAGGGACACCATACTTGACTTGCTCCTAGTCTAACCTGTTCTTGCGATTTTCGTGATGAATGGCCTTACATGGCCTACATATGCTGATAAGACTATCATTCCATTCATTCATTCATTCATTCATTCGTTCATTCATTCATTCATTCATTCATTCATGCGTTCATTTATTCATTCATTCATTTATACATATTTTCATTTCCATTCCGTGAACTTCAAAGTGTGAATCGTAATAAAGTGGATTTCAACCCACCACAAAAAGTCTAAATTTTACACAAAATATTCCATATCATTCTCTTCGTTTGTCGGTCTGCTCTCGCCTGTACGTGAAAGTATCAAGTGAAGATGTATTTTTCTGTGCTTGTAAAAGTCTTGGCAAGAGAATTAGTTCTGCAGCCACTTCATACTAATGTTGACTGGTACCTTTACACAAAGCTCTTGCAGATTACTAGTCTAACGAATCTTTCGATCCATCAAGACAAGACAGCAGAAGACAAAACTATTGCGATCGGAGGAAACAATGCGGTAGATATAGGCGCTGTTACATTAGATTCAGTTTTAGACCTGATCAAGCCTCTCTCATTCTGAATTAATGGATGGATGGATGGATGGATGGATGGATGGATGGATGGATGGATGGATGGATGGATGGATGGATGGATGGATGGATGGATGGATGGATGGATGGATGGATGGATAGATGGATGGATGGATGGATGGATAGGTGCGTGGGTGGGTGGATGGATGGATGGATGAATAGATGGATGGATGGATTGGATTGGATTGGATGGGCGGATGGATAAATGAATGAATGAATACTACTTTAAGTCCTGTTAGCCTTATTACGGCATGTAGGGCCACAGCGTGTGTTTTATATATATATATATATATATATATATATATATATATATATATATATATATATATATATATATATAAGTTGACAGCATATATTGAAGTCTTATGTAAGGTTGATTCCGTTTTCTTTCAATTTTTTCTCTCGCCCAACCGTCATTCATGTCTTGATTTCGAGCTATTTTACTTCGTCCCCAATCCCCACAGATCTGTTGTAGCATTGCCATTCCTGGCAGTCAGCACCAGGGTCTCCAAGCATGAAACTGGTGCGAAAGTTGTCTCCCCATTAGGCACTTCCCTCCAACGCTTCCGGCCACTTACCTCCCCTCTCCCACCATGTCCGCCACAGGTGGCGCCACTAGGCAGGGCGGAAGTGGTGATGGGATAGAGACAGACTCGCCCTGACACGGCACTCTACGCTCTCAGCCCCCATGGCCTCTCCGTCCCAACGTCCCCTTTCTCCTGCCTCTCCATCCCTGCTTTTCTCTTTTCCTGTCCAGAGTCCCCGGGTCACTGCTGGTCGTGTTTGTTGTTACACACTCTACAAAAGTCAAGGCTAAGAAGTCACTGAGTACGTCTTTAGTTACGACACTCTCACACGAACTGGTGCCCCTGGAATCGCCGATAGCTGAAATAAATGTTCTTCACATTAGGATGTGCTGTTGCGATGCTTCTATGATTTCTGTACATCGATCAAGTCTAAATGGTCTGATAGTTCCAGTGCCCCCAGGTAGCTCATTGGCTGCTTAGAGCCAACGCTGGCAGAGCTACTGGAGGAAACTCTGAAGGCTCAACAGCCAGGTGCTGGGAGCAACGAGTGGCTCTTG
>JAWQFJ010012852.1:60000-65000 GCA_034096865.1 Theodoxus fluviatilis | reverse complement strand
CACACACAGACACACGCACATACACACACGCACACGCATGCACGCACGCACATTCACATCCACAGACACACACACACACACACACACACATTTACATACACAGACACACACACACACACACACACACACACACACACACACACACAAACACACGCACACACACACACAATTCCATCTTCACTTTCTAATAGCCACAAACCACCATTTCCCCTCCCCCCCCCCCCCCCCCCCCCCCCCCCCCCCCCTTGGAGTGCCACGTCACCACAAAGCGCCTTCAAACACTGATTATTCCCACGCATTCAGAGAGCAGCAATGGAAACCAGCATGTTTCTCCTCGGATCCTTTTTCCCTTGCTACTTGGGTCGTGTGAACCCATCGCGCCCAAGTTTGCACCCCACACCTGTCTTCCTTAGCACACCTGTGATGAGGACCACAGCTTCCCAAGCCAGGTAGGACCGACAGCTGCAAGGATGCTGGCCGTTGGTCACGCATGGCTTCCTTCGCCACCAGCGCCTCGCCTCGGTGGACAGATGACGACACTTAGTGACGTCATTGTACTGCTGCATAATCAATGGTTGTACAAGTTGAGTGGCTTTGCGCTGGGTGGGGGAAACGTTTTGCATTAAAGAAAATGTTCTACATGTTTAGTATCTTCGGAGGGTTGGGGAGGGGGGTTTGGGGTGTGGGGGGGGCGTGTGTGCTTGATGACGTGATTGTTTTTCGGTTTGCTGGGGAAATTGCTTCTGCATATTTTTTTTTTAAGTTCTCCAGTGTAATTAGAGATAGTGCCTAGATAACTAGATGGCTTATAAATTAGTTTTGTTTAGATTTGAGGGTACATTTAAAGCAAAAATCTCCTCGCAGGAAGAAAGTGCATTGATAGTAAATATATTAACACATCAGGGGAATATTCAGACATGCAGATGCAGATGTTTGTCTTCCTTCTTGAATTAGGAAAAATATTTCTGCTTGGGAAAAAATGTTTTTAAGTACATTTGGCAATGGTCACTTGATCACTTTATAGCTTATGTGCTAGTTTTTATAAGTTTTGGGGCACTTATTTGAACCAATTATCTTTCCGCAGGATGGGAATGGATAAATCAAACAAATACGGTCACTCCATGAGAATATTCAGACTCACAGATGTTCCTTTTTTCCTCATTGCATTCGACTCATTGGCATATGCATGAGATGTTCATAAACCTATTGCAAAAAAGTAAACCGCTCCCCGCTACACAAACAAGAAGCTATTGGGGTAATGTATTGCAAACACCTGCATGTTTTGATGAAGCTCGGGTTAACAATCTCAGAATCGATCATAGATATTGACGTGGTTTCCTCGAGCTGCAGTAGAACTAATCTGTCATACCTGTCAGGTGTCTCGTATCGTGTGCGCCCAAGACTTCACAGCAAACAATGGTGCCAGCACCTGGAGAACAAACAGACTTTACAGTTTAAAAGAATCCTAACGATTTGCAATACAGAAAGAGGGTGGCGGGAGATGAGGGGTGGGGGGTGGGGTGGGGAGGTGTAGGTGGGGGTGGGGAGGGGAAGGGGGGAGCAATGGAACTATGGGAAAGATAATGTTTGTGAAGATGCAGTGGACTGTGACTACCTGTACTTATTGCACAGTGTTGAATAGCAATGATATCAATTCATGATGTGTCCGTCAAAATATATCGCCCGTTTGACAATAAAGTGCTTCACTGAATAATCATAAAGACAGAGGGAGAGACGCTAAGCAAGAACACAAAAGCCTCACATGTGCTTTAAGACTCATGAAGCGAGAAAAACACCGAGCAAGTAACGACAGACAGCTCATAATAAAGAATTGTTCGATCCATTGATCGAGGTCTTGAACAGATGTACAGTCTATTAGTCTTAAGCCGTTATTTCCTTCTACGATACTCATTCACTAAATGTATGTACTGTATCGCATTCTTCATTATCTTTTGTTATTATCATGTCTTCGTGTATAACTCGTGCTCAATAATCCTCATGTTGTCCCCCTTTGGGCTGAGGGTAAGAATTGGTCCATTGCGTCTCCCTACTCGCTTTGTCAAAGACGGGTAAGTAGAAAAATGTACTTGTTCTTGGTCTAACCAGTTCCAGTGAATTATCTTGATCAATGGCTGATACGCCACAACACTCACTTCGTTCATTCATCTATTCATTCGTTCTTCATATTGTTTTGTCACATTATTCCTCATCGTAATTTGCGAAACCTGGTTTCAAGTACGTACTTTAGTCTTAAGGTCGTAACACGGTTTCCGAGAGTGGAGCATTTACAATCAAAACTCATTAAGAATGTACTATTGTATTTAGTATGATACGCATGAGTTAAGTATTGCCCCAAGAAGATGATTTGAAACACCACCATCTACTGTAGCGGTTTGCTGGGGGTGAAAAGGTTTGTGGAAGTTTGAATAGGAGTAAAAGTTGTAGCTGTCGTCGTCGACATCATTTCTATTGAGGCTGTGGATATCTTTATTGCTGATGTTGTTTTTGTAGTTGCGTCGTTGCTGTTGATGTTGTCGTCGTTGCTACTCTTCTTGGTAGATTGTGCTACAATCCTTGAATCACATACACTGATGTGTGTGTGTGTGTGTGTGTGTGTGTGTGTGTGTGTGTTTGTGTGTGTGTGTGTGTGTGAGTTTGTGTGTGTGTGTGTGTGTGTGTGTGTGTGTGTGTAATTTTCAAATTCGTTTTAATTTTACATTATATAACTAACCTACTTCTTCAGGTGTTTGTCTTTCAGAGACATACTTCTCGCCTCAATGTCACATACAGATTGTTCCACCTCTTTCTGGTATCTGCATCTTCTAGAAATGAGGGCGGAGATGCACATAAAGATGAGGCCATGAAAGAGATACGGAGCAATTTCCGTGAATGAATCTTATCACCTGAAGGCGAGAGCACAGACTTGTCCCAGACTGCCAAGTATGGATTCGACCTGCGTGTGTGAAGCGCCAGGTGCAGAAACGAAGACCGTCCAAAACAGCACCAGACTTCCCTGGCTCAAAGTGGGAGTACTCCGAAACCATTGAAGAAGAAGGAGATCGTTGTAACACGGTGTATCCACAAAGAGAAACGAACTTCAACTCTCGGCCAGTGAACTTGGCTCGGTGTTGGCTTCCACTTTGGCATCACTGGGGGTGTTTGCCAACATCAGCGCCTCACCCCATTCCAATCAGAGCACTGTTGTTAACATTCTTGTAGCCTGCAAGCTCCACCTCGTAAATCACGCCCCCTCTGGTTCCACCTTCAATCTTCCTCGTGTCCTCCCCCTCAGTTCTCCTCGCCTGCGAGTCTCCTGCAGAGTCCTACTCGAGCTCTGTCTTTGTGTCGTGCTTAGGAGACTTTGGTAAAAATCATAGCAGCATTTCATTCCATCTGTGAGAACTTCCAACAAAAGGCAGTTTTACTCAACTACAAATATTTTGTTTGTACACTACATCTTTGCCTTAAAACACACACATACACACACACACACACACACACACACACACACACACACACACACACACACACACACACACACACACACACACACACACACACCCCTTGTAGTGCTGTGAACTGTGACAGGAAGGACTATGAATGGTGTGAACTATGTGCCAACAAAGATGAACATGTGAGAGTGTGTGTGTGTGTGTGTGTGTGTGTGCATGCGTGATGCGTTGATGATCGTGTATGTGTGCTGTGTGAGTGTGGTTGTTGATGTGCATGCCTGTCTCTTGTTGGTCTTTCCTGTGATTGTGTTGTGATGCAGGGCTTGTACGTGTGTCATGGTTGAAGATCGGGTATGTGTGATTGCGTGACGATGGTTGTTTGATGTGCATGCTTGTGTCTTTTGTTCCTTCTGTGATTACTTGTTGCGATGTAGAATGTTTCTCTATTAAATTGAATTGCCTAATTGCCTATGATGTAGCGCTAAATGTGTCTTATCTTATTGTGTCTTTCAGTTTACTATATCTGATGCGCGTGTTCAGTATGTATATTTACTTGAAGTAACATGGTGTTATTACATTTGTTAGAGTAATAAATTATGATACAATTGCATGCTATCTTATTTTATGGCCTATGATTAGTGTGTGGACTCCATAACTTGAGCGCTGTGATTGAGTTAATTAATGTTGAACTTCTTGAAAGTTTCTGTTTTTGTAAGTATGTATTATGTTTTTGCCACCGACAAAACAAATTTCCTTGTAAACAATGAGGACAATAAAGTATCTTGTATCTTGTACCTCTTACATTTTAACGACTGTATCAACTTCATTTCTGCACTAATGCATCAGACTTCTAGATGCATCCAATTATCGAACCTGCTTACTTTCTCTGACAGTACTCCATCTGATCTACTCACTTTTGTAGATGTGTGCATACAGTAACACACGCACGAATTCAGTCATGAGCTCATGTATTCATACTTTCTCTTTAGAAATCATAAGTGTCCAGAATTAATTATCATTTGCAAGCCACACGCAAAATAGAATGTGCTCATTTCGTTGTGTAGAACTTTTTTACACCATTGACTATGTGTAAAATATCTACAGTACCCAGCAATTATGTATCAGGTCCTAATATTCATTCCGTGATTAGGAAGTGGCGTTTAAATCTTATCTGTCAATAAACACTCAGGCTGTTTTTGTAACGTATAAGCGTGTCGTGCTACCACAGAGACTAAACTCAAAGACATCTTTATCACTTATCAACGAATCAGTTGCATTTTGACTTAGAGAAAGGCGTTTGCCCAATATCTCCGGATAGAGCAGATTCTGGCCCTTTAACATAATCTGACTCTTGCGGGCCGAACGCTCCAATACACAACAGTAATTGATTTTAGTTCGACTAAATCCCAATCATCGATCTCTGTATATGTGTCCGTTCAGGCTGAACAATCGATAAAACAACTCCCATCGATCCGCCAGCAATAATTGCACGGCTGCCGATCAGTTCACGGGTCGAAACCCCAAACTTATCGAACCGTGATCAAGCTT
>JAWQFJ010012852.1:47500-52500 GCA_034096865.1 Theodoxus fluviatilis | reverse complement strand
ACAGTCAGCCACCCTCGGTCCTCCCATTCCTAGTGAAATGAGAGTGCCAGACATCAGCTCTCTCTCTCTCTCTCTCTCTCTCTCTCTCTCTCTCTCTCTCTCTCTCTCTCTCTCTCTCTCTCTCTCCTGTTCGCTTCTTATTTTCATGCAGGCGCACCTGGGCCCCATTATACCAGTGTCGGGACGAACTCACGTGCGAGTGACGAGCAATGCTCATTAACACAGCTGTCCCAAGTTACCCTTCCCTTTCATTGAGTTCACCCAGGTCCTGTTTCTGTACACTGCCGCCGATAGCTTTCTGCAGTAAACTTCATTCTGTCGTGAACTACTCAAAACTTACTCAATATTAAGCAACCAGATAAGGAAACTCTCTCTCGCTCTCTCTCTCTCTCTGTGAACCGGTAATCTCTAAGGAAAGGCGAAAATCTATCCGCCTCTCCCTCTCTAACTCTCACCCCCCCTCCCTTTCTTCTCGTCCAGCGGTCACTGAGCGAGGCGGGAAGAAAGGAGGGAGGGGGGCAGAGGGGAGAGGGACTGGCGCACACCTGTTGGGGACTGAGGGGAGAGAGCAGGGTGAGGGGGGCGGAGCAGCAGACAGAACTGGCGCCAGTGAGTCGCGCGCCGCGAGGGGGAGAAATTTCAACAATTTACCGCCTGATTCCCCCACACACAGCTGGTCGCTACCCCCCCACCCCTCTCCCACGCTCACTGCCCTCCTCGCACCCCCCCACACACACACACACACCCCTCACACATGACTCCACCCCCTCCCACTGGCCCGCCCTAAGCCGAAAGAGAAACGTGAAAGAAACAGAAGTTAGATGTAGACTTTGTGCAGACTTGGAAAAGTATATACTGTTCAAGAACTCTTCTGGCAAACAGAGCGGGTGAAAAGTTGGCTGAAAAGTATATACTGTTCAAGAACTCTTCTGGCAAACGGAGCGGGTGAAAAGTTGGCTGAGGAGGAGGAGGAGGAGGAGGAGAAATTTAAATTGGTAGAAGTAGTGAGGAATGGATATTTTCCCACTACAAGAATTCAAATATCAAATCTCTTCCCTGTGTTGCATTCTGATTCATTTAACACAGGCTTCCTGGTTCCTCATAGCTGGTTCCTGTATGTGTCACCACGCAGTGACATACGGTTTTCCCCCGCCTCCCCTCTTTCCCTCTTCCCAGTCAACACCAGTCATTACGGAACTGAGAACTTGCATGTGCGACAACCACGGAAATAGCCAACTTACCAAGAATAGAATCACTCCAGGAATCATCCACATGTTTCTTCATTTCGACACCGGCCGAATTTCGTCTTCAACGTCTGAACCACTCTGAAAAAGACAGAAGACAATGCGAATTAAACAACACTGCCACAAATTACATATTTTGTCAATGGTAAGAACAATTCCACTGAAGTCTGAACTGCGTGAGCGAAAAAAGTCATAATAATATACATGTTCACTGACAATTCCAGGTTAAAAGTTCGATTTTGATGTATGGTTGATCGCTTCCTTCTAAATTATGTAGTTCTTGTTGCTGAAATATTGACGGCATAGGACTCGTGGGAATCGCTGGGGGGAAACGCGTGGATATATTACTCAAAAGAATGTCAGCATGAAATAATGGATTGGCAGTCGGATATCTTCATGATGTGACAAGATAAACTGTTTCCAGAGCGAGCCCATTGTCTGCACATCTACACACTAGGTAGATGCCCGAGGGGGAGACTATGGATTAAGCGGGAGTTGTCAATGTGCGTGATTCCCTCCCAGTTCCTCCCTAGGGACGGCAGAGTCTGGCAGAGTTCCAGAGTGTCTGCGAGGCTGGATTGCCTATCGATCTGGCACTCAGGCCACCAGACCACCAGCCCGCACTATGCGAGAGTCTGCCAGCAAAACCCTCATCAACTCTCGCCCCCGTCCTCCCTTCCATCCATCCCCATCCCTCCCTCTTTTCCCAAGCCCTCCTCTTACTCCTGTACCCAGCCCTTGTGGCCATGGTTACTGAATTCAATGAAGGCTCATCTGCAACTGTTTGTTGCAGACTCCTAGGCAGGCGAATAATGTCATGGCGAAACAGATACGGTCCAGGCTTCGAACACGGCCTATTATATGTCATCGTAATTCACGACTAGCTTCCTGCACCCACATCCCCTGCCCGGATACAGCATGCCTGTGCTTCTAGCCAGCATCCTGATATAGAGCACAGAGCTGGCATTGAGCAGCTGCCTAGCTATTTTGTGGTCGTGGAAAATGATAGAGAAGGTAAAATGATCACGGATGTTAGTGCATCCCTGGTCACTAAAACAAAAGTTCATCCTTGTTGGATTTGACAGAGGCGTTTTTCAGTTCTGAAGCATCACACAGTATGTCTCTTCAGACTATAACCGGATACTGTTCTGTGAGAGAAGTGATATTAAAGGCTTGCTCTTCTTTCGTCTCATGAACAGTTGAAATCCTTTCTCAAGGCTCACAGACGCACCATTGATTCCACTGCCTGGTGAACACCTGTGTGGCCTCGAGGCGAAAGACCCCACCTCAACCTTCCCCACCCCCTACCCTTTCATTCCCCTTGTATGGCCCCTCTAGTATCCCCCCCCCATCTCCCCCCTACTGGGCTGGTCTGGTGGCGGCTCTGGCAGCCTGGCATTGCCGCAGACTCGCTGCCAGGCAGACGGCCAGGTATCGATTAGTCTGTGAGTCTGCGAGAGCCCGTTTCCCATGGCCTGCCTGCCTGCCGTGCGTTGATGGCGGAACCGAATCCTTCCCACGATCATCTCGCCTTTCTCTCTCGTTCTTACTTCCTCGTTCAGCTTCCCTCCACTCGTGTGGGCAAAGGAGAGTTCGGCCATCGCATTATCAGGGCGACGGCGTAGGCAGTCTTAACCAAACATTCCAATAGTAGGATGACTAACCGAATCGGAGACGGTTCCAGCCGTAAAACATCGAACGGCTCTTGAGCGGCTGGCAGAAGTCACCAGCGTGATAGGGCATAAAATATTCATAGCCCCCTCTTCCAGCCACGGCACCAGCGCCGCCATAGGAACCGTGGTGATCGAACGGACAAAATCATCCTCAGATCTGTCGTTCTAAGCATGTAAGAAACATCGATATCGTGTGGTAACGTTGCACGCAGACAAGCAATGTTGTACTGCAATCTTGGCCAAGACTATGAGCGTGAGACAACACGAGCATCACATGCCTGACCTCAGCAACAGAACATCTCCGAGACGGAGAGAGCCAGACAATCAAGTAAATGACGATCATACTCGATCACACACGAAGCCAATCAACACAAATTTCAAGAGAGATTCGAACTGGACCCCTCTACAACACTGACATCCCAATATCTAACCAATTCACAGCTGAGAAGCAATCGAACCCGGGTGGGAGATATATCGACCCAATAAGTGAAACATTCCGACACTCACCGAGACGAGGGTGTTGGGCTCGGACTTCTCAGAGAGGGGTGACCGTGTGGAGGGAGAGGCGACGGAGACGGGCATTTGCATCACAGGGTGTCTGTCCAGTGTGCACTCCAAGTCCAGGATGTAGTCGATGACGTGCTGGAGGAGGGCTGTGCGCGACAGGCGCTTGTTGGGTGGGATGCTGGGCACAAGTTCCCTCAGCTTGGAGAAGCACTCCTGCATCTCAGCCGTGTGCTGGTCATCCCCGGCCTTCGTCTTGGCCACTTTGAAATGGTTGTCGGTACGAAGACCCAGCTCGGCAGGGCGGACACAGGGTTCAGCGACGGCCTTCATGGTGAATCGGGGTAGGGGTGTAGAGCGAGTGACGACGGAGGGTAAACACACAGAGCACGGCGTACGACGTCCGAATGCTAGAGCTCCGACTCAGCTTGTGGTGATGCGCCTGGCCGCGGTGCGACTATAAACGTAGGCCCAGCTTTCGCATTCGCGAGCTCCCCCTGCCAATCATTGGCCACGCCCCCAAGCCGGCCAGGCGAGCGGAGAGACCGTGGGTGAGTGACTCGCCAACGTCAGCGACTCTCACAACTCCCAGCCAATCAGAGGGTTCATTTCACGCATTAGTATCCTAGCTCCGCCCACTTTCCTTCCGGCGCCGCGCTTGAGTGGTCGAGCGGTGCGGGGACGCGTGATTTCGCCCGTAGCGTCCAAACAAAATTGCATTCAGCCAGATCAAACATTCCCAGCGACTTGTAACAGCTTGAGAGTGCCGGGCTCAAAACCTCTCGCTCCTTTCTCTTCCCCAGCAGACTTCCAATGGAGAGGAGGCGGAGAAGGCTGCGGCCTGTGCAGTTCTCAGGCCCCGTGAGTGAGAGAGTGCTTTCGGAAAAAGGACGAAAGGCTGGGAGGGAAGGGGGTGAAGCGAGGTGAGCCGGGGTAGGATAAGACACAGGCAGGAAGGAGAAGAGGAGAGCAGAGGGGGGAGGAGAGTTACACAGGGACAGGGCGGTCCTCCCCCGAAAAACGCCTACCCCCCTTTTCTCACGCGAGGAGGGCGCGAACAGCCCCAGTCAACAGCAGCTGGGGGCGCCGGGCTGGCGCCCGAGCTGTGACGTCAGCCATTGAGACGGGGCGGGCTGTTAGGCGCAGTGGCGCCGGCCAGTCTGCCGCTATCGCCACTCGCCTGTCAATCAGTCGCCACATCAAACGCGCCGCCGCCAGCTGCCTGATAAATTGCATTAAAATTCGTCACCTCCGCCCGCCGCCCCACAGCCCAAGCACACCTGCAACTTAGCATAGAGTCGCCCTCCCCGGGGCCCCACAGGCTGCAAAGGGGCCGGGGGGGTCAGGGTGGTGGTGGTGTGTTCAGGGGGCTAAGCACTGAAGGGGAGAGGGGCTGTGGGAGCACACACGGCGAGAGGGACGAGGTGCGACCCGAGGGGGGAGGGGCAGACGAGTCTGGGGGGAGGGGGTGTCCTCACTGGCGCCACTGGGACGGCTAAGATTAGCGAAAATAAATAGTTGTCATGCGGCGACATTCCGACGGTTGGAGTCCACGGCGCTTGTCTGTCTGAAAGCGAAG
>JAWQFJ010012852.1:40000-42500 GCA_034096865.1 Theodoxus fluviatilis | reverse complement strand
GGAAATTTGGCAGGAAAATTATATACAAAGAAAGAGAGAGAAAGAGAGGGAGAGAGAGAGAGAGAAAAAGAGAGAGAGAGAGAGAGAGAGAGAGAGAGAGAGAGAGAGAGAGAGAGAGAGAGAGAGAGAGAGAGAGAGGAGGGGGGGGGAGGGAGGGAGAGGGGGGGTGGGGGAAATTAGAGCAAAATGGCATGCCTCATATTTGCATCACATATGTTTACACGTGTCCTCGAACATTAAATCTCCGGCGCTAAATGAAAAGCAATGTGGATGGCGTGCTGTCAATCAGTCCTTGCACAGACTGCCATCTGGGCAGGCGGGCTTGCTAGGCAAGGCAGGGGACGCACTGGGGCTGACCAAGGCTTGTTGGGGTGCGGACATGTGTGGAGCCTTACAGCTCCAGCACAGGAAGCTCGGGGGTCAACAAGGGGACAGCGCACGTGCAGCTTGTTGTGCAGCTTGTTGCAGCTGAGGATTCTTTCACGCATGACAGAAATCAGGAAACTGACATTTCAACGAGCAACCTTCCTCATCCCTCGACCCCCCAACCCCCCACCCCGCCCCTCTCCTCCCTAGTCCCGAGTTTTATCTTCCTCTCTCCCTATACCTCTCTCCCCTCACCTGAACACCCACCCACCCACCCCCATCTCGACCTTTCCATCCTTCAGCATCATCACTGTGATACCATCCTATCTACTCCTACATCTCCATTTGTTAGGTTCCTCCTCCCACCCCCACCCACCGCACCTCCATCTCCATCCCAACCTCCATTTGTAATCAACTCTCCCCCCCCCCCCCCCCCCACCCCCTTCCCACTTCCCACCCCACTTCCCGTCCCCATTCATCTGTCACCTCTTACACTTCTCTAGTCAGCTTCATGGCTCATTAGAGCTGTGTGACTAATTGTGTGATTAATTGACTTGTGGCTGCAGCGGCGTGCTTCTCCAATGACACGACATCGCTCATCAACGCTCCCGATGTGTTTGGCGGAGGTACACGAGCATGGCGGGAATTGAGTCTGACGTGTGCTTAGCTTCCGACACAACATTTATATAGAGACAGATTTGTTTTATGAAGAAGAAGAAAAAGATAGTTAAATGTTTGCCTGCAAAGATGACAGAGCTAAACTGAGCCGAATTCGCAGAGATGACGGGTGTTGATGAAACGCAATCTAAGCAAAGGACTTACGTAAGTATTGTCTTGAATTTTTCGTAGAGATTAAATGTTCGTGTAGACGTGGGTAATTGGCAAAGGGATAAAATAGTCGATTCAAGAGAGCGAGCGAGCGAGAGAGAGAGAGAGAGAGAGAGAGAGAGAGAGAGAGAGAGAGAGAGAGAGAGAGAGAGAGAGAGAGAGAGGGGGGAGAGGGGAAGGGAGGGGGGCAGCAAAAAAACAACAACACATACGAGACGGGAAATCAGAGGACGACAGACACATTCACAAGGAAAAGCGCACTCACAAAACACACACTGAAATAGTCAAACACAACAAGCAGACTGCGAACACATACATTTCAGCCATGACATTACGGGAAAAGCTTGACAAGGAAAAAGATACAAACATTGGGACAAACACGTCTTTTCCTAGGGAACATTCCACCAGAGTTTTCCTTGCTGCCGACGTCACTACACATTTTACACCTGTGCAGGGCAAATGACTAGTGTCGAGGCGTGCACCTGTCTCCCATCTAATGGGTACTTACCCTACCAGGGTACGAACAACAGCGCCAGGTTTGTAAATATGCAGTTGGGTAGGTGAGTGTACAGGCAAGGAGATCGACACACATCCACACGCACTCTGATTTCCGCTTCCCTCGAGTGTGCGCTTTGTAATAGTTTCATATCCGTACCAGGTGTTCACGCCATAGAAGACATCGTCCTGGACTGCCTCCTCCACCACCCCACCCCCGTCCCTCTTCCTTATTCCCACCCCCCAGAGCTCTTCCACCCTTACCTCTGCTCCACTCCACTACAAACACACTGCCACCCTCAACCCCTAAACCCACCCACTCCTTACACACATTACCACTTACCCCATCTTGTCTTCCTTTCATCAGTGTATTCTTTAATCCACATTCTTATCCTCTTCCGATTTCTCCTAGCATCTTTTATCAAAGCTGACATACTCACAAATACATATTTCCACAACATTCATTTTAGGTAGGGAGCGAGAATAAACATGTTTCAGCTTTAGTGGGTATTACACCTGCGAATCGTTTGTCAGCTGCTGGCAAGAAGAAGAAAAATGTGTTTTCATTGTGCAAGCAGTCAGCATCGCATCCATTCTGAACACAGAAATATTTGTAGACTAGTCAAGCTGAATGCATGGCATTCACCAAATACAGGGTCCATAAGTAAAGCACAAAATATACAGACTGGCAAGGCACGAAAGCACGGTAACGCACATGGAGAGAGAGAGAGAGAGAGAGAGAGAGAGAGAGAGAGAGAGAGAGAGAGAGAGAGAGAGAGAGAGAGAGAGAGAGAGAGAGAGAGAGAAGAGT
>JAWQFJ010012852.1:17500-35000 GCA_034096865.1 Theodoxus fluviatilis | reverse complement strand
TACGGAAACACAATATGGATTTCTATTTGAATGAGAGTGAGTGCAAGTGTGCATGCGAATGAAGACACAAGCACAGGGGATACGCAGATACCTGCAGTTTGCCAGCAGAGAGACTTGCAGGCGAAGAACTGCATGCACTGCAAGACAGGGTACATTTGTATATTTTTGTGACTGCATAGAGTCCAATACTATTTATAGCCTGCAAGGGCTGATAGGCCTTAAAATATTACTCGTCCATTCATCCACTACAAACTTGTGTCACTGTAAAATCCTTGTTTCCATTTTGTACCCCTCGGTGGGTTGGGGGTCAAGAAATGACCCACCGCGTTTCCCTAAGCGTTTTGTAAGAGGCGAACAAATAGAAAATTCGCGACTTGACTTGCACTCATTCTAACCAGCTCTAATGTTGTTTGTGATCATTTGGCCTTAAATAGCCTTCAAAGGCTGATAGGCCGTAAAACAATACCTTTCCGTCCATCTGATTTGTACATAATAAAAACATCCATCATGTTTAGTTCTTAGTGTGTGTGTCCTCGCATCGTCTCTTTGTGTGAATATGAGCAATACAATACTTTGACTATGACTATGATGAAGGCACGACTGTGAGACATCATTTCGTCAGACAATAAAAATTGTGTATCACTCAAAGTTATGGAAATATATGTTGCGAAGAAATAGCTCACAGAAAAGGAGAAAGAAAGAGATGAATGTTGAGATTAGGGTACGCGAGGAGTACGCGTCAATGCAGAAATTATTATGACGATGTCGGACAAGAGGGAGAGGGAAGGGGGGTGGTTGAGAGCAGCAAGGGGGGGAGGGCAGGAAGGGGGGGGACAGATTGGGGGGGGGGGACAGATTGGGGGGGGGGGACTCTTCATGGCACCCACTAGGAAGTGACGCCTGGACAGATTGCAAACTCTATGGGGTGGACTTGCTGAAATGGCGGGCGCCAGAAATGGGGAGAGAGAAAGACGAGAGTCCTATGGAGGAAGATTGAAGAGATGTCTGGAAAGCTCGCCAGGAAGAGGAGGAGGAGGAGTGGGAGGAGGAGAGAGAAGAAGGAAGATAGAGAGGAAACGGCTGTTTAGACAAGTTGCCCTCTATGGGGGGTCGTCGTCGCCCTGATATTCCGTCTGCCAGTCTGCGATAACCGTTTTGACCCAGGCAGCCATCGCCTCTCTGACTTACTTCGCTCTCCAACCTCTCTTACCCTTCGTCATGCCCCTCCCTCCGTCCCCACCAATCATACCCCTCTATCCTCCGCCCCCCCACCTACCCCTCTTTCCTCCGCCCTTCTACTCCCCCCTCCCCCCCTCCCCTTTTCTCTCCCCTGCTCATTGCCCTCTTCATTCAACACTGCCTTATACATGTATTCATCACTTGGTCTTTCTTCAGACTCTTTCCCCTCCTCCTTCTTGGCTCTCTGCCGCCCACCCCTGTACCCCTGATACTCCCCCAGTTGACTTTCTCTTTGGTTCCCCGACCCCCCACCCCCACCCCCAGCTCACTTTCTCTTTCATACCCCAACCCCCCAGCTGAGCTGGCTTTCCCCGCCGCTGTTTCTCTTCTGACACTTGTTTTAGTTTTGGCAATAGCTCTCTAGCTACCAGTAATGTGCAAGAGCTGTACGAAGTCGTCTCTTCAAGAGAGCAATGAGATGCGTGGAGGATGCATGCTTTGGTCTAAGCCTGTCTCTACGTGCGTACCATGCAGTCATGCAGTCAGTGCAGCATACGCACTGTATGTACAACATGCTGCAAGAGCTAGCCCTGCTGAACGTGCTGTGCTAGTATGTGAGTGTGTGCGCATCTCTCTCTCTCTCTCTCTCTCTCTCTCTCTCTCTCTCTCTATCTCCTCCTCTCTCTATCTCCTCTCTCTCTCTCTCTCTCTCTCTCTCTCTCAATATATATATATGTGTGTGTGTGCGTGTCTGTCTGTCTGTCTGTCTCTCTCATCCTCTCTCTTTCTCTCCCTCCCTCTCTCTCTCTCCCCTCCCTCCCTCCCTCCCTCCCTCCCTCCCTCCCTCTCCCATCTCTCTCCCCCTACCTCCCTCCCTCCCTCATTCCCTCCCTCCCTCCCTCTCTCCCTCTCTTCCTCCCTCCCTCCCTCCCTCTCTCCCTCCCTCCCTCCCTCCCTCCCTCCCTCCCTCTCTTCCTCCCTCCCTCCCTCCCTCTTTTTTCGAAATTCAAATGTATTTTCAAATGCAAAAAGAAGACACACATCTCTACTGGAATGTACTTAGGCAAAAAAAAGCAAGAAGGAGAATGACGAAGAGTGGAAAGGACATGTAAAAGTAATGGAGGTCGTTGAAACAAGTAGGAGCGCCTCACAGCGGATTCCTGTGTTGTCAGTGGGTAGAAGCTCGCGAGTTTGAAATGTCTGAAGTTGTGTTGATGCTGGAGTAGCATTCCTGGGCAATGGATTTCCGTATCTGAGTAAAACCAGGTACCTGTCTGAAAAGTGAAAATCCTATTGTACGTGTATTGCGATAGATCCAGACGCGGCGATGAACACTCCTCGGGTTGGAAGACTTAGTGCGTCCTATCTCTCTAGCTCTGCTCCAGCATTTGCCGTCAGTTGTCATAAAGATGTTTCAATAATAATAATAATAATAATAATAATAATAATAATAATAATAATAATAATAATAATAATAATAATAATAATAATAATAATACAGATTACTTATACGCACATACCTTCCCCAATAGGCAAGCTCATGGCGTTTACAATGAAAAGTCCACACTCATACAAAGCATTCCAACACTCGCACACTGTACAATTGAAACAAAAAAAGAGTTAAATACAATGCAACTACTTAACATAGTAGGCAATAAACAAAACACGAAACATAAAAGAGGCGCCTTGTGAAGCACATCACTGCTCGTCAGGAAAGACTAACCGGAACAGGTGCGTCTTAAGGGAGGTTTTGAACTGGGACATGGAATCAAACTAAAGTTCAAATGTAAAAGGTACAGAGGATTGAAAACCACGTGCAGATATTAAGTCGCTTTTATGCATTTAGCAAACGCAGTCTTTGCCATGGTAAACAAGGCAACGACGGTGGATTGCAGGGGAAGCAAAAAATTACCAGTGTAAAGGTATTGTTTTATGTGGCGACCTTTCACCCATGTCTGAGTTTCAAACCGCTTTACAACTGACCCCCTGATTGCTGGGCCACTTGATCAGTCATTTGCTGGAAGCTGGCGACAAACCCAGTGAGAGACAGATAGGACGCTAACAGTCCGGCATCAGCACAGTCTCCTCTCCCTGGAGAGTGTTCCAGTCCGATGATGGGTCATAGCCTCATACAAGGGTTTTTCGCACAACAGAGGTTAGTTTCCCAGAAGCAATCCTAACGCATCACACGCGATCCTCTCGCAGCATAGAGGCGCGCTTCCTTTGGAAAGATAGTGTATTAAAAATGTTCAGAAATGAGCGCTCGCGGTGAGCACATGCGTGGACACGTTTCATTACGAGAAAAGCTTTGGGCTTCGCGAGTGCTCGATGAGAGCGCCTTTCTCTGGACAGCGGTTAAATACCTTCTAAACGAAACGCGCCTCTGGTCGCGCGAGAGGACTGCGTATGATGCATCAGGATTGCTTCTGAGAAACCCGCCTCAGTGCGCCATCATCTCTTTTATAGGTGGGGGCCGCGCGTTGTATAAGGCGAGCGCCCCGGGGCGCTCTGACCTACTTTCCACTACTTCTCATGGTTAGAGGGGCAGAGCAACCCGGGGCGCTCTGACCTACTTTCCACTACCTCCCATGCTTAGAGGGGCAGAGCAACCCGAGGTGTTCTGACCTACTTTCCACTACTTCTCATGCTTAGAGGGGCAGAGCAACCCGAGGCGCTCTGACCTACTTTCCACTACTTCTCATGGTTAGAGCGGCAGAGCACCCAGGGCGCTGGTCTTACTCCTGGATGGGGTGAGGTGACTCCAGTTCAATTCACGCCACTTTAGGATCCGCGCAGCTTAGATCGCCGCCACCGCTTGTCGCAAACGACTGGGTGTGTGTTGCATAAGGCGAGCGACCCGAGGCGCTCTGGCTCATTTTGCACGAGAAGCAAGGGGGAATGGGTCAGAGCGCCCTGGGGAGCCCGCCTTATACAACACGAGGCTGGTGAGCGCTCTGCCCGCTGAATAAGGAACCATCAAGAAAAAATAGAAAAGGGTGACCAGTGCGTCAATATCGAAGTCTGACACCATCTCTCCACTTCTCGGTTACACTAGGACCCAGAAAGCCTGTGGTGAATACAGATAGTGATGAAGAAGCATTCTGGTTAGACGCGGAGATAGGGTAAAATCGGAATGCCCACAAGAAAAAGTCGTAAGTAGAAATCAGAACAAAGATGCGGTAATGATGATGGATGATGCAGCGGAAAAGGATGAAGAAGCAACAACAAGACGTAGTAGAAATGCATTACGTCGGCAGTGGGGTCGGCATTGGGCCCGCAGTAGAAGAACCCACAAGAAAGAAGAGTCAAGAGGAATCTATCGGAAAAGAGATAAGCTGAATTACTCTAATGGGATGATAGAAGATAATCAATAGAATTAAAAGAATAGAAGGGCAAGTGATTGTGGCTGGGGAGGAATAGGTCACACAATGGGTTGGAATGAGAGGGCCTGAGAGGAGGAAGGAAGGGAATAGGTGGGGAGAGGGGGGGGGGGATGGGGAGGGGTGTGGGGGGATGGGAGGGTGTTTTGAAGAAAGGACATACACAACTTTGCACATGAGACTCTGGGATGGTTGGGGAAGGAGGGGGGGGGGGTGTTAAGGGGAGGTGGCGAAGAGAGAAGTTGGGGAGTAGGTAGAATGACGGTAAATATAATGGGTGAAGTGATAAGAACAGATAAAAACAAAGGGGGGAAGGTGGATGCGATGGGGAGGGGGGACAAGGGGTGCAGATGTTGTTAAGGGGTTAATGATGGGAAAGGTAGCTTACAAGAGTAGGAGTCTGTGGGGTAGAGGGTGGAGGCAGGGGTGGGGTGGAAGGCAGCAGACTGGAAACTACCCCGGGTAATGATAAAGGAATGGGCTCCACACGAGCGGGTCAGCTAGGCGGGAGACAGGTGCAGGGCAGTGCAGTCCCACTTTTTTTTTTTTTTTTCACTATATATAATGGACTTTATTCACTGTTTACAAGGACGCAACACATGAAAAAAAAAGTCCCACTTCACAGGGAGCCGTCCATGATGACACACCTCTGGTCAGCCGCGTGGAGACGCGGTCACTCGACCATGAAGGCTGGACGCGGCTGGCGCCAACCCTCGACGCCTGACTGCACCCGAAATGCCACCTATAGGGAAGCGAGACAGAGAGAGAGAGAGAGAGAGAGAGAGAGAGAGAGAGAGAGAGAGAGAGAGATAGAGAGAGAGAGAGAGAGAGAGGGGGGGGGACGGACGGACGGACGGACGGACAGACAGACAGACCGCACAGACAGACAGACACACAAACATACATACAGACAGACAGACAGACAGACAGACAGACAGACAGACAGACAGACAGACAGACAGACAGACAGACAGACAGACAGACAGACAGACAGACAGACAGACAGACAGACAGACAGAAAGACAGACAGACAGACAGACAGACACACATACAAACACACAGACAGACAGACAGACACACACACAGACAGACACACAGACAGACAGACACACAGACAGACACACAGACAGACACACAGACAGACACACAGACAAATACAGAGAGAGAGACAAAGGAAGACACATTCTGAACACAGAGATATATTCACTCTAGTCTCAGCCACGCTGAATGAGGGAGACAGAGAGAAATATAGACCAATGCAGAGGGAGAGAGAGAGAGAGAGAGAGAGAGAGAGAGAGAGTGAGAGAGAGAGGGAGAGAGAGAGAGGAGAGAGAGAGAGAGAGAGAGAGAGAGAGAGAGAGAGAGAGAGAGAGGGGGGGGGGGAGTAAATAAATGTTGTCACGTTTTAGTGTGCTCACAACCAGAGTTCGCGAAACATCTTACTACATACACGCTAATGTGGATGAATACTGTAGAAATAACACTCTTCGCTTATCAGTAGACACTGTAGACACATTCATGCGCACCATTCATTCACAAAATCCATTGATATTGCACGCTCAACGGAAGGGTGGGCTTGCACTGTCAACCAAGGTGTTTTCCATTGGCACAAATAGTCACATCAAATAGCATTGTCGCCGTAAGTATTTATTTATTGTTAGCATTATGTATCCATTAATCAAATGTATGATATAAAACTGCTCTATGTGTGTACTTTAGTCGGTTGACTTCCAAAATATGTGACCATCAGATGACGACCAATGTGATGACATCTTTGACGCAACTGCATTAACAGTTCAGGTCAAGTTTTACTTTATATGTTATCGCATAGGGACAATAACTGGATATTATAGTTGAATGACTTACCCGCACTTATTCTAGATGGCGTCTTATCCCGGAAACGTTACAGGGAACTATCTTGAACCACTCATGTTTCCAAAATCTTTCGTTTCCTTGGCAGCCCAAAGTTTCCTTGGCAATCCAAAGTTTTCTTGGCAACAGATTCTTCCGTGGCGATCCAAAGTTTACTGTTGTCTTAGTAACCCTGCGTTTCCTTGACAACCTGATGCTTTCTTGGCGACCTTTGTTTTGTTGTTGCCATTGATGTCTGTTTGGAAATTATCGGTGTTTTCATCCCTGGTGTATGTCTCTTTGTTCACAAGCTATGATTCTATTGTTTAAAAATATTTCTCGTTTCCTCACCTCTACAGAGTGTTTACTTTCCTTTCACAAAGTCATTGTTACGGACTTTATTTTTCTTCTGTGATTGCAGCTCTCTATACCATCCACGGACGACACCCAGGCTAATTTACCAGGCGGCTGTTTCCAGGACCTTTTGTCACTGCTGCCCCGGATTTCTTGGCTGTCGACGGCAAGCGCAGTGCACGCCAAACATGAAGAGAGGGTGAGTGGAGGGAGGGGACTGTCGTGTTTGTGGAAGATAACTGAGAAGAGGGGGCGCCCTTATCAGCCAGAGCAGATGTCGAGTTCCCAAGAAATCCTCCTCCCGGTTGACAACGGCTGACGAGAAGACGCAGGCGAAAGGGAGGGAGAGAAGGGCGACGTCGGGATCAGACGAGAGAGTTAGAGGAACCTGGGGTTCTGCACACTGTGGTACAGACTCCACCCCACCCACCCTCATCCCTTCAAATCAACCACACAGCCTCCACCCCCACCCCCACGCATTCCCATCTCAGCAGTCCCATTATCCGTCAACAAGGGCTGTCTTGAACTGTCTCCTGTACAGGTGCGCATGCGCCGAGGCTCCATCTGGCGATTCCCAGCCGAACAAAGGACTGAGAACTCTAAGGAGACAGCCTTCCCGGAACGAGGTCGTCAAACTCTTTCTAGGCGTCGCCATCTCTCTGTTCCTTCCCTGTAGTGTGTAACAGCTGGGGAAATATGATGAATTAAGTGAAGAGACTGCTCCTGTCCTGAACGCTTGTCGCACGCGACTTGCAGCCGAGTTCATTTCGCAGATGGTCCCATCAGAGTAGTTGATTATAATGCTCTCCTCTGAGCCGAATATTTAGATTCGGTGGGCGCTTATTGAGAGAGATCACGTTGACATAAATCCCAGGGGAAAACACGGTAAAGTTTTCAAGTGTTCGGTTCTAAGTTAATATAGTGAAAATATGATGTGTCATGTCTCAGATCAGTTGATGACATCCAAGTCCTAACGGAAGAGCAGGCAGGGTAAGCTGGTGAGAAAAGAATAGAACAGGATTCTCCATTTGGTATAGCTGACACATCCATCATGCCAGAGAGCTGTTCTAAATACACATACATAAACATATTTTGCAAGCAAAGGTAATCCAGCTAGAACACAGAAATGTCCTTCAGGAGTTCGACTTCAAACAATCTCTAGAACACAGTCGCGTTGCGTAGTCCCAACTTCACACAATCCAATTTAAGTGCACGTGTGTCACAGACACATATTATTACACCTCGTTTCCGTTGCAGTCAACGAAGAAAGGGACACTCTTTAACAATACACACTAGAATCCAATCCAGGAATCTCACTCAATCCACTGCACGTGTCACATCTCATCACACCACCACCACTACGTCACGCACGATACACTTCACGACCCCTAGATTTCTCCACAGAACGAAGCATATTTCCATGCACATCCGGATGGACAGGTAAGCAGGCGGGTAGGTAGGTATCCGGGCGTGTGTCCAGGCGGAGAGATCGGGTGGGGACGGGCTGGGTACGGGTGTGGGGGGCAGGGCGGTCGCGTGCCCGAGTGGCGGCGCGTGGCGGGGCGCGTGGTCTTTGTACTGGCGGGCTACCGGGGGGCGTGGCGCCATTGTGAGGACCCACGCCTGATTACACCGCGTCAACAGCGACGCGTGCCACCAGCGCCCACGGCAGCGCTGGCCAATCGCGGCCCGCCACGTCACGAAGCGCGGGACCGATCCGAGCTAAAAATAGCGCAGTGGCGCGGAGGCAAGGCGAGGCCAGGCCAGGCCGAGGTGGAGTACAGTACAGCGGAGCAGGACAAGCTAGGGGTGTATAACAATGAGGAGTGGGAGGCAATCGGAGAAGGGATCCATCCCCCTTTCCCTTCCCTCTCTGCTCTCTATCCCGATACCCTGTCTCCCCCTACCCCCTCCCTCTCTCCTCTCTATCCCGATACCCTGTCTCCCCCTACCCCCTCCCTCTCTCCTCTCTATCCCGATACCCTGTCTCCCCCTACCCCCTCCCTCTCTCCTCTCTATCCCGATACCCTGTCTCCCCCTCCCCCCTCCCCCTCCTTGTCTGATGCCGCGACTCAGCTTAGTTTCTTTCCTGTTGAATATGTGAGTGTGTGTGTGTGTGTGTGTGTGTGTGTGTGTGTGTGTGTGTGTGTACGTGCGTGCTCTTGTGTTTCACCTGTCCGTCCGCCCCCCCCCTCTCTCTCTCTCTCTCTCTCTCTCTCTCTCTCTCTCTCTCTCTCTCTCTCTCTCTCTCTCTCTCTCTCAATCTCTCTCCATCCCTCTCCATTCCATTGAAATGCAATTTCTCTCCTCACCCCTTGTTCTTTTTCTCCCACAACATCTCCAGCTTATCCCGACAGTGAACCTTTCCCCTTGTGCTTTCGGCTGCTGACCTCACATTTCTCATTCATGTAGTTCTCGCTCGAGTTGCACGTAGAAAGCGTGCTAAACAAAAAGCTCGAGGCAGGTGCGAATCGGCATTTGTTTTCTCACATTCGTCTTTCTTTATCTCTGCTCGTTTTGTGGACGATTCCACGAGGAATTTGATACATGTGACTGTGCATGGGAAAACAAGGGCAAAATACCAACAACAAAAAGAAAACATGATTATATTCTTACCACTATAGCTGAATGAGTCGTTGTCGGCAAGATTTAAGGACAATGTACCCCAGTTTTGAAATTTCGGCCTTACAGTCACGTGACTCGCACGCCCGGGGAGTTATGCTAAGATCCGGCCGCGTTAATGTATCTGCGTTTTGTGACAAACGTTTTGCTCGGCGATACTGTGCTCCATTAACCTTAACGGTCCGCGTGATTCGGGTGTAATCTTAAGCTAAACGACATTTATAAATGTCAGTTCTCGCGAGAAATTTCGAGATTTGAAACTGGGGTACAGTGTCCGGAAATGTTGCCGACAACGACCATTTCAGCACCACTATATCATGCATATTCCAGAGGGAAAAAAGCTATGTTCACAGAGGACATCCGTAATGTTTCACAGTGACGTAAAAACAGGAGACTGTGTAGTTGATTTAGTGCTCTGGGGTGTAATTCATGAACTTGGACTTTCGCGAGCACTGGTCTTGGACTTGTGAGTCCAGGACTAGTCCCAGACCACCGCTAGTCTATGGACTAGTCCTGGACTCAGCGAGTCTATGATTCACGAACCCAGACTGGGTGTTGACTTGAAAGGCTGGGACTGATTGACCTAGTCCATCGATTATTTTTAGAATGATGTGGATTTCCCGGGGATTCCGCCCAGTGCGCAAGCGCATAGCGTACCGCTTTAAACTTCCCGTCAAAAATGACGGCCACGATCGGTAGCAAAACCTCGAAGAATAGCCCCGATTTCACGGAGCGAGAATCGGTAGCTATCATAAAAGCGGTGTCAGCAAGATACGGATACATTAACAGCAGCATACACACAGCCCAAGCAAACAAAAGAAGACGGACAGCGTGGGAGGGCGGTGACAAATGAAGTGCGAGCTGAGTGAGGCTGGCTCGAGTGTGTGTGTGTGTGTGTGTGTGTGTGTGTGTGTGTGTGTGTGTGTGTGTGTGTGTGTGTGTGTGTGTGTGTGTGTCACCGTTTATTAAGTTCATCAGCAAGAGGCAAACGAGCAGAAGATCAAGTTCGACAATATGGCAGGATTTCCAAGTGAGAGCCATTGAAATTCAGTAAGGAAGGGATGGAACAATAATCTGTCTTGATGAGGATAAATATACACACACAATGACACACACACACACACACACACACACACACACACACACACACACACACACACACACACACACACACACACTCCAGCCTCAGCGTACCGCTTCAAACTTCTCGTCAAAAATGTCAGTCACGATCGGTAGCAAAACCTCGAAGAAAAGCCCCGATTTCACGGAGCGGGAATCGGATAGCTATGACAAAAGCGGTGTCAGCAAGATACGGATACATTAAAAGCAGCATACACACAGCCCAAGCAAACAAAGGAAGACGGACAGCGTGGGAGGAGGTGACAAATGAAGTGCGAGCTGAGTGAGGTTGGCTCGAGTGTGTGTGTGTGTGTGTCACCGTTTATTAAGTTCATCAGCAAGAGGCAAACGAGCAGAAGATCAAGTTTTACAATATGGCAGGATTTCCAAGTGAGAGCCATTCAAATTCAGTAAGGAAGGGGTGGAACAATAATCTGTCTTGATGAGGATAAAATATACACACACAGTGACACTGACACACACACGCACACACACACACTCGATCAGCCTCAACTCACTTTCCCCACCAAACTCGTGAAACCCTGGCGATCGTCACACATTTTCTCAGTTACCAAAAATAAAGCAATTTAATCTGAGCAGTGTTTTCATAACACAGATGCAATTTTAATGTATCGTTTTCATAGCATCAGACAACACTAGCATTGTACCCAATGTCAACAGCAGCAGGCAGGTTCGAGGACAACACTGTTTACTGGTGTCGCAGCGGTCCGCGCTTCAGCTATAAATAGCAGTGCGCGAAGCTCGGCGACCTGCATTTCCAACTGTAAAATGTAAGCGTTTTCACGACCTATTGATGCAATCAACATACAGCTTTCATAATTTAATGCTGTTCATGGCTTATACTTTCTTTGGATGGGTTTCCAGTGTCCCAAAATACAGCTTATTATTTGCGAACCGTGAACAGGTCGGCCATTTAATTTCGCGCTGGTCTTGGACTTTGGTGTGTAGTCTAACAAATCCTTGGACCACCGTAGTCCGCAGTTCAGTCTGCCGACTGAACAAAGTCCACGTTCATGAATTGTAGACTACGACAGTCCAAGTTCATGAATTGTAGACAACGACAGTGGTCCGAGACTAGTCTTAGACCACGCTGAAAGTCCAAGTTCATGAATTACACCCCTGATAACTTTACTAAGCGTTTCTCGAAACCTCTGTTTTTCGCACTTTGGCCCTATTTTCTCATGTACGGCCACAGATAGTTCCAAATGCAGGTCATGACTATAAAACTATGCGCTGTGACGTATTTATTTCCACCATGTTGTTATGTAAGATTGTCTTCTGTGGTCGAAGGCTGCGAGACAAATCCAGGTTTTGTTAGTTGGTGCAAATGAATGATCACTATAAATTTATGTTCTGATCATTGTCACATATGGGAATGGGAAAAGAGATACCAAATATGGGAAAAAGTCTACTTAGAACAAGTCACAGGGTATGCGAATCGACTGAATAAATGGACAAGTAAGGAAAGCATACATCAGTTAAAGAAAAAGCCTCGTGGTGTTAATTCATATCAGTTTTGTCTGATTTCTCACAGAAATCAAACTTTTATACCACCAATAGAAATGAAATTTGAATTATGTCTCGAAGAGTATATATGACGTGTGTCGTCACACAGAAAGCGAAGATTACGAGTACTCTTCCAGAGAGGCATTCAGATCACAGAAAAGTCGACTTAATACCATACCCATGCATTCCCTTTTAGTTTGTTGTCACAGAAAGAAAGCAACTACACATACACACACAATGAATGAAACGAACGAATGAACGAACGAACGAACGATTGAATGAATGATTGAATGAATGAATAAAAGAACGAGCTTTTGTATACTACGTAAGGCGCTTGATCACAAAACCATGCACTAGAAAGCCATTTCAAGAACGAGCTAATCAAGTCTCGATTTTTTAGTTTGCCTCTTACGAATTGCATAAAAAGACGCAGAGAGTCTATTCTTACTTCCTACCCAGAGAGAGAGAGAGAGAGAGAGAGAGAGAGAGAGAGAGAGAGAAAGAGAGAAAGAGAGAGAGAGAGAAAGAGAGAGAGAAAGAGTCTCAGAGAAAGACGAAGAGACAAGGTAGAGACATAGAGTCACAAAGACAGAGGCATAAATACAGGAGCAAATGGTAACATTTCAGACAAATCCACACGACCCCATCAATAGAAGAGAGAGTAACAGGAACAGAACTCATGCACGAGAAAATGGCTGAGGCCTGATACATCTCCTACACATCTGAGAAAAATCTGCGAAGCAATAGAGTTGGGGTTTACATGCTCACTTAATTTAGTGAAAAATAATTTGAACAGCAAAATTCGATCTATGATTGATTATATATAGCACGACATTTGGACACTGTCTTTCGAACAGAGAAAAACACATAACAAGAAGATGTGATTTGTAATACATATACGCGGGTAGCTTCTGTTCTTCGAGTTGTGGTGAGGTCTTTGAACTCTGACTGCCTCAGTTCCAGGTGATAAAAATTTTCACCTCAGCCAAAAAAGTCCCAGATTCTGTCATCAGTTCGCACGAGGGGTCGATCAACCAAAGCCCTCGACGTCAGGTAGAGAGTGCCCCGTTTGAATCTCATGAACACCGTCACCCTTTCTGTTTTAGCTTTAGATTTAGAACTCTTTCTCTGCACAACGCTTGAACTTTGTATCAGTCAAACGACAGATCAAAATCAGGCGACTGCGGAAACCTGGATGAAGAAGGAGACGGAGGCAGCAGCTGTGTTCTCTAAAGCATAACGGCGCCGCCCTGAGCTCAGACTCTGCTCCCACGGTGGGAGTGTGGGAGAGCCTGAGAGAACCAGGCCAGATTCCCCAATCCCCATTCAGACGTCTCCGCCCGTTCCTCACCGGTCTTTTCAAACCACTGACTTTTTGTGTGCAAGGGCGAAGTTCCCACTCCCCCCAAAACACGCTCTTCTCCCAGGCGGCGGTGGCAACACGCGAGTGGAAGAGAATTCTCCGAAGTTCGTTAACTCTGACTGTCACACAGACGTCTTCCATAATGGGTCCTTTTGGGCACGGTTAGTGCTGCACGTGCAATGTCATAAAACACGCTTCGCGAATTATTTCGTTTGACATGCAGCTCTCTCCAGGGAAAGAATGGAGCGCGGTTTCTGCAGAATCTGAAAGCGCGATCTCCCTAGCCGAGTGCACAACAATGCGCAAGGGCCTGCAGCTGTTCATGACCCATGTTCTGTGGACTCGTTCCTCTTCAAGGAATCGTTCCAGGCGACTGCGCACGAGCTGTGCGTGCTCCACCCCAGCCGCAGCACCGGTTGCAGACAGCGTGAGAACTTCTCTGGGAGCGTTTTCTGGAGCGATGCAAATCAGGAGCCATGCTCACTGCCACGCCGCCTGGACGACTGCCGTTGGACAAGAGGCAGAGAAAGGTCTTTGTACGTGTGGCTGGTAGGTCGTCGTCCCTGCAGATTCACCACACAAAACCCCATCCGCCCCCACCCTTCCCCTCTTGACCTCCGTGCAGGGTGGAACCACCTTCCGCTCCTGCGCCGTGGGAGAGTTTTGGGCTTTTTCTAATCTTCCTCAGAGAAGAGTTCTGCAGGAGGATGTACTGTGTGACGTACTAGATGCACTCTTAACATGTGCAGGGATGCATGTTGTAGCTTTACGCTGCATGATATCAAGGAAACTTTGTAAAGTTCCTTTATTATACCAACTTTACATGGGTGTATTTGTTTGTCACTAATTTTGTGTTTGAATGTGTCCATTTACAGTAAAATACATACATATTTCAAAAAATTCTTACCGCTGTACTTTTCAAAGTCTACTTCAGTTGATTTCTGTTCAGTTTCATTTCTTGTAAAAAGAATCCTGTCAAATAAATTTCTATCATTTTGTACGTGTCTATCGCTCCATCTATCGTATTCTATCATTCATATTTTGAGTTAAATTCGAGTTCTGCATACATTTATTTATTTGAACATTTCTTCACGTTCTTTCCCTTTTAAAAGTTTCTATTATTTAAATAAAGTAAACACGAACGACATAGATATTTCCAAAAGATATAAACTGAATTGTCCCAGTTATTTTCACGAAATTTTTTGAGTTTATCTTACAATTTCCATCGAGATTTTACTTCATGCACTGACAAGACTCAAAGAGAAGGTGCAGGAACAGAACGACAACAGTGCAACAGATGGTGAAGTCGATGACGACAGCGTTGCCACTCTAGATGTACCTGCCCTAACTGCAATGAAAGTTCGTACAAAGGGCCGAAACGCGGAGGAAACTCAGAAAGATCTACTCCAGGAACGGGAATGCAGAAGCAGCAGGCGGACGTCAGAGTGGGCAAGACAACCATAAGGCGCTCGAGAAACTGGACAACAATGGGTCTTCCCTGCCAAGCCAGACACTTCAGCGCCACCTGTTGGCGGTCCAGAGGTGAATCACTGGCGACCTGGACACCGCTGGACAATGGGCAGGCACGACACTTTGGCTACAGATGGGTCCACTCGGCAATCTGTGACCTCTCTCTCAATGTCCTCTCCCGCGAGCTCCAAATCCCTCAAAACCGAGTCAGGTCTCCCTCGGGGTTCCCATACCTGTGCCCATACGATCCCATCTGGACAGCTGCCCTCACTCCAAGCACATCATCTGTCCTAATCCACTGGACAGCCATATATGGTTCCGCACTAAAAACGCCCTTCCTTTACAGCCTCTCCTAGTCCAGTTTGTCCTTCCCACCCACCTAACTCACAACCTCCTCATCCTGTCCTTACCCTTGGCCTCTGCTTAGAAGGAAGGAGGCAGATGGTCAGCGGGAGGGGGGCCGAGGTGTGGACAATGGCCGCCACACCTGCACATGTTTGTACCTCGCTCTCGCCGCACGTGGTCAGCCAGGCAGGCAAGGTTCAGGTCATACTGTACTCACCGCAAGAAAGAAGACTCGAATACAACACGTAGTCTCCGATATTAAATGGTCAACGTGTTTTCTTTTTTTCAGTCCTTCGCAGGAGTTGATAAGTGCGCTGTGGTCTTCTATTGCTCGTTTCCATAGAACCTGCACACATTCATGTATGTATGTGTGTGTGTGTGTGTGTGTGTGTGTGTGTGTGTGTGTGTGTGTGTGTGTGTGTGTGTGTGTGTGTACTCATTCATTCATTCGTGCAGTTCCCCTATATATAATCTCACGCATGAATGCAGCACCTTTGCAAACGTATTCACAAAAACGTGTTCTTTTCAGTGGCGGAAATCATTGGGAAAGCTTGGCCACAAATGACCAATGCTTTCTCATCGTTACTGGCGCGTCACAAAGGAAGTTAGCCTAGAGTTCAGAGACGCTGTCCGGGTTTAGGTCATTTCTCTACTGAAACAGACTTTCACTAATACAAATACCATGAAACAGATATAGAGCGAAATATGTACCTGACATGAATAATATGCTCAGGCAGTCGAGCAGTAAGCATAGGCATAGTCATAATAAGTCACTGCCATTTGAAGAAAATGTGCACTACTTTGACAGAGCAATAAAAGGAGACGATACAATTATGCATTCATCAAGAACTCAACTGTTTTCACATATCAGGACAATAATTAACTCAAAACAAGAAGAAACCATTACTTATCATTCACAGGTACAAGCCAGTAAGACAGTGAGACAGTCAGTGAGGCAGTGGGCGGGCATTACTTAAAGTCAGAGATACTATTCAGGCATTCAGTGAGACATATAGGCTTAAAGGTAGATGCAGTGCGTGTGGTCCATGACGTGAAACAAAATTCCAGCCAGACGACCGCTCATTGACCGCGACGCTTTGCAGCTGTTCCCACGGCTTGGAAGTCCTGTAGCCAGAACGTCGTCGCTGGCTGCAAGTCATCCATTCTCATTCTTTGTCCCTTGCACGCCAGGGGTCGTCGCCTTATGACATCCCACCATGCACCTGGCTTCCTGCCCTTGCACGTGCTGTCTCCTGTATTTGTCGTTCAGTAGTGTGTGTGACAAATGGCTCTCTCTCTTTCTATTTCTCTCTCTTTCTCTCTTTCTTTCTCTCTCTCTCTCTCCTCTTTCTTTCTGTCTTTCTCTCTCTCTCTCTCTCTCTCTCTCTCTCTCTCTCTCTCTCTCTCTCTCTCCCTCCCACTCTGTCTCACACATGCACACGCACGTGCACGCGCACGCGCGCGCGCACACACAGAGCACAAACTCACTCTGCATTTTATATCGTCCCTCTCATCGACTTTACGTCGAATTTTATATAACGAAAAACTCGAGCTCTTAAATAGAATCAGAAAAAGAGACGACAGCTAACTTTAATGAAATACTATGAATGCAGCGCTTAGAAAAGTAAAGAAGATGGATAACCTGTATTGCAAACAGAACGAAAGGAGAGAGATGTTTGAGTAGGATGTCGGAGAGGGGGGGTTCTGTAAAACAAAAAGGGAGGATACGACCAACTGGTGGCAGAAATGGGGAGAGCAGGTGCTTTGCAGCTGACCATGGTACGCAAGAAACCAAGAGGTGGAGCCTGGTGGTGACTGCCTGGGAGTGGGAGGGGCAGGGAAGGCCATTTTGGAAATCAGGGGAGAAGGCGGTTAATGGAAAACAGACCATCACCAAGCAGCACCAACGGGAAGTCAGACCCATTTCAAAACACACTTTGCTTTGCGCCCATTTCAAACTCGTTCCAAACATGTGGTTCTTCTCAAGAACACATGATGACGACAATGCAAGAGATATGAATCGATGCCAACCAGAGGTAAAGTGTCTTATAAGATGAAGCTGCTACCGACTGAATGAATTTCTTACTTGTTTGTAATAAGATTAACAGGGGGTTGGGGTGGGGGGTGGGGGTGGGGGGAGGAAAGGAAAATACAGAGGGAAAAAAAAGCATTATCATATATACTTCTTTCCCGCCTACCATTCTCATACCCAGTCAACTGCAGACGATAAGCTTTTGGAAAACCATAGTAACTCCAAATCGCGAATGAACCCACAATCTCACAGATTGTT
>JAWQFJ010012852.1:0-12500 GCA_034096865.1 Theodoxus fluviatilis | reverse complement strand
CCATTGATCACGAAACATTACCGGAGCTGGTTGGAGAAAGAGCAAGTCAATTAACGATTCCCCTTCTTGTTTGCCTCTTACGACTCAAGCAGGCAGACGCAGGAGGCCAATTCTGAACCCCAACCCACAGGGGAAGGCGAAAAAGATTTAAGGTTTTAAGGGTCAAGGCGACGGAGATGATTACCTATGAGTCAACGGATAAGTCGGTGCATGGTGAAGAATTCAAGATGTGGAGATGATTTTTTGGTAGAGGAAAGAGGAAGAACTTGAACGGGTAGATCGGTTAGTGCAGGAGTTCAGGTTAGACAAGTAGATGACAAACACGATGTTGGAGTAGAAACTGCGCTTGAGGCGAGATTTCAGGTTGTAGAAGAAAGCAGGTGGGGAGAGAATTCGGGATGGAAGAGAGATCGGGGTGGAGAGAACAGATCGGGGTGGGGAGAGGCCGTGGGAAGCCTGAATGCGGCAAACGCCGTGAGTGCTGTCTATGGAAACAACACCTGCGCCTGCCGTCCCTGCCCTCCACGAGTTCCCATGGCTTCCCTCCCAGGTGTTCCAAAGCCTGTACACGCATGTCCACAGCCTGCTCCCTCCGCAACATTTGACCATGGAAGTGTCACCTTCCTAGAACAGTCTCTTTTTAGTAGACGTAACACTCGGACGAATCTCAAAAGATATAGGTTCCATTCTCGCGTGAGGTCACAACTTTTTTCTGGTGGTCCATCGTCTGCAGGATTTCGACTTAGAGTTGGAAAATGGCGATTGGTTGTGCCCAAAACTTTATTAGTTGACGCTGTAGCATGTGCAATTATTTGCCCCCTTCATGAATTAAATTTGGCGTATACAATTGCTGGGTAATTGGTAATTCGTCGATTAACTCTTAGCTATCTGGGTGACAGGTAAACACATGTATGTTATGCACTCAAACTGTTGCGTTCATACATTCATACTGACTCAAAATTTCAAATATTAATGTTCATAATTATATTCACTCAAGTCGCCATGGTTACATCTATGGTTGACAAACCGAAACACGATATCAGTCGTCCATGTGAGTCGAAATCATGAGACAACATATTTTCCTTTGCTGCACCAATTCGCCGAAGTCTAAATACACCCACGATTATAGAACCAACACTTCTTCACGTTTTATATGAAACTGCCAGGTCAGTAAACAACTTCCATTCACATATATGCACTCTGATTGATCATCAACCCATCCGATCCTTCCCCCACCCCCGCCCATCCCCTCTTCCGAACTTTGGGAGTCTTTCCCTGCCCCTGCTTTAATTTGGGTCAACTACGTCACCGCAGGTGCGGGGAACACGTAACTAGGCCACGTGACACGGGAACAATTTTCTCGACACCTCGGCTCTCATTGTCCGTCCCTAGCGTCCGTTACCTGTCAGCCTCTCTACCCGCTTCCTCCGTTACCCTCCACCTGCTGTCCCCTCCCACGCCTCCTATGACCCCTCACCCCCCCCCACCCCCACCCCCACCCCCCCACGCCCACCCCCACGCCCACCCCCACCCCCACCCCCTCCCCCAACCCCCATCCTTTAAATGCTTTTAAAGTATTCAATAATGACTTCACTCCACAATCACAATGGCTCCTCCCCCACCACTTGTGATGTATCCACCACCTGCGACCCCATAGAGTACCTCATCTGACGCCCCACTCACTGGGGTTCATCACGACTGCGTGAAAATCCTGGTTTTTCCCTCAGCAGGACGAATTCTCCTTGGGGTGGGTTTCAGAAGAGCCCCACTGCGTCTCCCAGTAGCGATAAATGGCGAATAGCTATAGGGATAAGGAGATCTGACTTGTTACCCTGTTCAGCTCAAGTGAGGATTGTGGTCAATGGCTTTAAATGGCCTACAAAGGCCGATAGGTCGTAAAACTCCATCCATCCATCCATCCATCCATCCATCCATCCATTAATATTATTCATTCATCATTCATTCATTCATTCGTTCTTTCGTTTGTTCATTCATTAGTTCTTTCGTTTATTCATGTTTTCATATATTCATTTACTCAGAAGACCGAAGAGGTCTACGTGGAGGATGCTGTGGAAACGAGATGTCCGAGGTTTCTTTCATGGGGTAAGCAAAGAAAATGTGTTAAGGAAAAAATCCGTCCGTTAACCCTCTGAAATTCTATTTACGCGTACTGCTTAGAAAGCCGTCAGTACTGGACACATTTCAGTGATTAATTAAAAAGAGGTAAATCAACACGTAAAGTGTACTGCCAAAGTGTCGTTTTTGCTCTAGGAAATACAACCCCCCAAAGATGCATCGAAAACAGCATGCTCATGTTTGCACGCAGAGGTAAACCATATAATAATGCGAGGGCACACACACGTACATGCACATGTGCAAGCACACATGCAGACGCGACAGACAGGCTGACAGACAAACAGACAGACAGACAGACAGACAGACAGACAGACAGACAGACAGACAGACAGACAGACAGGCACACAGACACACAGACACACAGACAGACACACAGACAGACAGACACACACACAGACAGACACACACACACACAGACAGACAGACAGACAGACAGACAGACAGACAGACACACAGACACACAGACAGACACACAGACAGACACACAGACAGACACACAGTCAGACAAAGACAGACAGAGAGAGAGAGCGAAAAATGCACACGAGGAATAAGACAGACTAGGGTGGGACGAGAAGAGAGAGGGAGCAAGAAATCAGCAACTGAGTAAGGACAAGGAAACGCGAGTATAAACAGAGCAGAAACATGTGACATATGAATATAGTTAGAGCCACTTAGCGTGGCGTCCCGCTTCAGTGACTCCACCAATGGGGCGAGTGACGCAGGGTGGGAAAGGACAGGGGTGGGGGGTGAGAGAGGGCAGGCAGACGGGGAGAGGAACAATAGTTAATTACAGGTGAGAGGTCGCGGCATTGTTGGCGCACCTGGTCAGCTGTTCTGTTCCCACGACACGGGTGCACCTGCAACTCCTGGCCCTCTCAAGGTGCTCCTTGCCTCTCACGCACACGTACACACACACTCACACATACATACACACATACATACACATACATACACACACGCACACACAAGCACACACACAAACACACACACACATACAAACAAACAAACACACACACACACACTCTCCAATGTCTTCTACTGTCTCGGCCTCCTTTCTGCACGTGTTTCTCATGCAGCGCAGTGGAAAGAGAAAAATGGGTAAAACCTCACGCACGGTCCCAAGCTACGCAACAAACGGACCAAACAACAATCCCAACTAACAACCCCTGTGCGTTCGGGGTGAAAATAGACCCCATTCTAGTCCACTAGAGACTTCGCCGGCCGGCGAAAGTGTCTCTAGCCCAGTTGACATCACGTGATGGAAGGATTTCGTCCGAAAAATTCAAATGAGGGTTACACGAGAGGCTTGTGGGACAGCCGATCTGCTCCCTGACATGCGCCGTTAAAGTAGTTCTAAGACTTTTTTGCACAAAGCTCATAACTTACTTTTGTTGAGGAAGACAAGAGTTTATTCGATAAAATAAAACATATGTGTTGAAATGGAAACGAGTTTCGACTTCTGAATGGTTTCTGTAAAAAGTAGAGAGAAAAACAGTATCAGAACGAACTATTTTTGGCGCAATGCTGTAATGCGAAGGATCAAATATATTACTCATTCATTTTGAACTGTGCCAGAGTCACGTGACTCGGGTTCACAGAATGAATAGACCCACCCCGTCTCCCTGCGCGATTTGCAAACGGCGAATAACGAGGGAAATGGAGACTTGACTTGCACTCAGTCTGACCAGCTCTCGTGAGTGTTGCACTCAGTCTGACCAGCTCTCGTGAGTGTTGTGCTCAGTCTGACCAGCTCTCGTGAGTTTTGTGCTCAGTCTGACCAGCTCTCGTGAGTTTTGTGCTCAGTCTGACCAGCTCTCGTGAGTGTTGCACTCAGTCTGACCAGCTCTCGTGAGTTTTGTGCTCAGTCTGACCAGCTCTCGTGAGTGTTGTGCTCAGTCTGACCAGCTCTCGTGAGTGTTGTGCTCAGTGACCTTACACAGTCTGCAAAGGCTGAAAGGCCGCCAAACTTCCGTAATTTATTAATTCAAGTTTTTCAAGTTTTCCCCTCCTCTCCCCCCTCCTCTCTCTCTCTCTCTCTCTCTCTCTCTCTCTCTCTCTCTCTCTCTCTCTCTCTCTCTCTCTCTCTCTCTCTCTCTCTCTCTCTCTCTCTCACACACACACACACACACACACTCACACACAAAACACAAACACACACACACACACACAATCACATACTCCCCCCCCCCCCCCCCCCCCCCCCACACACACACACACACAATCACATACTCACACACACACACACACACACACACACACACACACACACACACACACACACACACACACACACACACACACACACTGCAACGACCACCAGCTTCGCCTCCTTGTCTTCTTCTTTTTATTGTGTTTGGCATGTTGTCCAGCCAAGAGAACGATGGCAAAGACCTTAAACCAGCTAGCAAGTTATCAACCACCCATCCAATCAACCAACCATCCAAATAATCAACCAACCCACCAACCAACCAGCCAACCGAAAAACAGACCAACCGACCGACCGACCGACCGACCGACCGACCGACCGACCGACCTACCAACCAGCCAGCCAGCCAAACAGCCAGCCAACCAACCAGCCAGCCAATCAACCAACAAGTCAACCAGCCATCCAACCAACCAACCAACCAACCAACCAACCAACCAACCAACCAACCAACCAACCAACCTATCGACTAATCAACCAACCAGCCAGCCAAACACCCAAACAACCAGTCAGCCAGCCAGCCAGCCAACCAACCAACCAACCAACCAACCAACCAACCAATCAATCAATCACCCACACATCCACCCATCCAACCACACCCCCAATCACCCACCCAACCATCCACCCACCCACCCAATCGACCGACCGACCAACCAACCATCCAATCAATTAACTAACCAACCAACCAACCAACCAACCAACCAACCAACCAACCAACCAACCAACAAACAGATCCTCTTTTTTATGATATGAGATAGATCCACTGATGTTTCAGCGTCGTTGGTCCTGTTTCGTAACCCGAATTTATCCGTCTGTGTTTGCGGGATCTTCGTTTGCTTGCGTGCTCGCTTCCTTGCTTTAATAATTTGTGGTTGAGGTGGTTGGTTGGTTGGTCGGTTGATTGGTCGATGGGTCGGTCAGTCGGTGGGTCGGCTGGTCGGTGGGTCAACCGCTCGGTTGGTCGGTCTGTCGGTCGATTGACTGGTTGGCTGGTAAGGTGGTTGGTTGTTATGTTGGTTGGTGGATGTGTGGCTGGGTGGGTGCATGGGAGGGTGTCTGGTCGATTGGTTGGTCGTTGGTTCCATGGTTCATTGCCAGTTACGTTTTCATATGTATGCATATGGGATTGTTGTTGTTTCTTGTGTTGTTGATGTTTGTTGTGGCTGTTTTGCATTAAACCTACTAACGCCCCTACTGCTGCTACGATGGCGTGCACATTGCCATCGCAGTTTTCGTCCTAAGTTACTGTCATCATCATTGCTCTCGTTACAGACATGACGCTATCGTATATTCGCAAACAATTTTAAAACAGAGGAAATAATGATACCTGAGTTTCATGACTTCCTTAGAAGTCAAAAGGCATTAAGTTTATCGGGATGTTAACACACTCAAATGAAGTATTGGACGTGAATATATTGATGCCATATAGTGTAATTTGCTTGTCGGCATCGGCTTTTCCTGGTCTGTCAGAAGTGACAGCAAGCAGGGCACAGCCAGGATGAGCAACAGGTGTTGAAGGTTGACCAAGTTCCTGTCTGTTCAGGCACAGCTCACACCTGCTGAAGATGGATGGCCTTGACGCCCGTTCTAGAATGATATGCAATATAGGTCAAACAATACAGGTCAAACAACTTAGGTCAAACACACCTCGCCCGGCCATACGTATGTCATGTGTTCTTCAACTTGTACTCGTGTGGTTGCAACGCTGCACTGATTGCCTCTGATTTGATAGATGAGTAGCTGTCATGAGCTGACAGTGTTTAAGCCCTTTATGAATGGGACGGAAAAAATCAAAGTCACACAACTTTCCAGAAATAGATGTCAGAATGACGAAACCTTTATGCAGAGAAGCAATCTTTCCGGAAAGGGGAGGGGCCGCTATTGCGGAGGGACGCTATTGCAGAGGGCCGCTATTGCTGGATTTTTTATGAAAATTTCTTTTGGCCATTTTGATTCTTTTGTCCTAAAACTTAAAAAAAACTTATAATTTTGGTTACTTTTTTTTACTTAGAAATGTTTTCGTTTTTTTTGTTCTATTGCGGGGGGCCACTATTGCAGGATTTTTTTTTGGTCAAAAGTTCTTCGGTTAGTCCTGGAGAGAGAGGGATGGGGAGAGAGAGAGAGAGAGAGAGAGAGAGAGAGAGAGAGAGAGAGAGAGAGAGAGAGAGAGAGAGAGAGAGAGAGAGAGAGAGAGAGAGAGAGAGAGACTGTGATACCGTCTTTTAAGGTCGAATTTCATGACAGACATTAAAATGATAGCATACTCGATGTAATGTCGGGCAGTAAAGGGCCGATTAATTAAAAATGGCTCTTTCATTCTCACCGCCCACCGGAAGGAAGGCGGAGGAATACCGTGGACTGTTTTTGTTCTCTGCACGAGAAAAGCGTGCACGGCATGAGTCGTGACGGCAAAGAAATCACGCGCTACCGGAGTGTTAGGCGCGTTTCTTAGGCGGATAATCTCGAGGGCTAGTCACGTGACCGCACAGCCAGACCGACTTGGAGACTGAGGGCGCGTTTTTAGGCAAGTGGCTCGCCTCGATGGCTAGTCAATGGCGAGCGAGACGCAGCTACGGTTTATGAGCGAGAAACGTAGGCAACGCCTAGCCCTCGAGATTATCCGCCTAAGAAACGCGCCCTAACACTCCGGTAGCGCGTGATTTCTTTGCCGTCACGACTCATGCCGTGCACGCTTTTCTCGTGCAGAGAATAAAAACAGTCCACGGTATTCCTCCGCCTTCCTTCTGGTGGGCGGTGAGAATGAAAGAGCCATTTTTAATTAATCGGCTCTTTACTGCCCGACATGGACATTATTCACGTGAGATACTTCCGGTTTTCAAATCTATGCGGACTTGGCAAAAATCATGGCGTCTTCTATGGCCAGCACCAGTACCAGTACATGGAGTGGAAATCTCCTTCATATGCCTCCATTCTCGCATGGAAATGTGGAAGTATGGGCAAGTGATGTTGCCAACATACCCAGCAGAAAGAAAGGGAAAGGCTACGAAAAGTTCATTGAAGGATTTGTGCATGACATCGAAGGTAAAACAGGGGCGGGTTTGAAAATAGGTAGTCGATCTTGGTCGCAAGATCTTGCTTCGCAGTAAGAGCTAGCTAAAAAAGAAACTACCCAACGTGACGAACTAATGCGCATGCGTAGACGTCACGACAAGAGGTGAACTAGCCACATTTCAATGGCCGACGTGTTGCCGGTTCACTCAGAAAACGCTCTATTTCGAGATACTAGCAACCCATCCAAAGAAAATATAAGCCATGCACAGCATTAATTTATCAAAGGTGTATGTTGAATGCATCAATAGGTCGTGAAAGCTTTTACATTTTACACATCGAATGCAGGTCGACGCATCCACGCCGAACTTTTGTCTCCAAGATGGCGGCGCGCACTGTACTCATGCTGTCCGCCATCTTGAATCTTAAAAGCTAGGCACCTCTCAAGCTGCCTCGCTCAATCTACGTTCGTCTACGATTGGCTCGCTAGCAAGCAAAGAATGGAACTGCCCATTCGGCGAGATCTGCGTAGATCTACCGAGATCTTCGCATTTTGAAACCCGCCCCAGGTTACCCTTCTCTCTTGTAGATCTATCTGTAGTCAGTGTTGATCATTATGAATGGTGTTTCTTGAAAAAGGTCAGTAAGCCTATATGTTAATTTATTACGCTAATATAACCATGGGCTGTCTTTACAGATAGTTTGTTATATCTGATCATATACTTAATTTTGAGTCAGTTTGTGTTTGCTCTTCGTGGTTGTTCATCGCTTGATGCAAGTAAACTTCCTGTCTTGACATGGTTCTTTGCACTGCTAAATAGATAAATAAAAATAAACAAGTAAACTTCAAACTATGGCAAGGGGCAGATCATAATTTTGGTGGTGGTAGTAGTAGTAGTGGTAGTAGTAGTAGTAGTAGTAGTAGTAGTAGTAGTAGTAGTAGTAGTAGTAGTAGTAGTAGTAGATAGGCTAGATGTAGGCCGTGAAAGCCTTTTGAACGCCTCCACCGTAATGTGTTGCGTTTTATATGTCTTAGCGCAATTTTCCTATTGCGACAATGTCACTCATCATAGCCTCTAGATAACGATATGAATGTAAGATCCTTGTCCAGTTGGTTTTTGAAAACGTTAGTAGTCGGTGCAGTCTTGAGCTGAAACGGAAGGTTATTCCACAGGTTAGCAACACGATTACTGAAACAATACTTTCTTAGGTTAGTATTACTACGTTGAGCAAACACTTTTCCGTCTGCATTTCTCGTACTGGTACAACTTCGTGACTTAAAGAAGTCGCTCCAACACAAATATTCCTAAGGTTGTATTGTAATCTTAGCAGAGGGGTAAAACATCAACTGGTATCGGATAAGATCACTCGAAGTGTAATACTGTAATGAAGGTCACGTTTTGCATCACAAACATGTGCGCTCCTCGTGAGGCACTATCTGAAGCCTTGTCGCTTTTATTCGTATCTCAAGTTGTAGAAATGACTTTATTTCGTAAGAAGTGTAGTTGAGTTGATGAAAAGATATTACATATATGGTGTTTTTATATGGATCTTGAATGTTCTGGTTAGATGATTTAACTTTTTTTTTGCTTTTACAAGACCTAGATCTAAGCTCTTGTTACCTTGAATGTTTTGCCATGATCACGCCGAATCTTCTAGATCCATTGTTTTTTCTGCTTCTTGTCTGTGGAGAATTTGAAAAAGGACAGTCTGGAGTTCTCGTCATATCGATCATCGTTCTCGCAATAAGGAACACAGCAGTGTCTATGTGATACTGAAGCCTTCGGTTTCGCTATAGACGCTGGACGCCATTAAGTTTGCAAAGTCCGTCTCGTTTTCGATTTCAAAATGACCGCTGCATGAATAACGTCCAATACATCGAGTATGCTATCATTTTAATGTCTGTCATGAAATTCGACCTTAAAAGACGGTATCACAGTCTCTCTCTCTCTCTCTCTCTCTCTCTCTCTCTCTCTCTCTCTCTCTCTCTCTCTCTCTCTCTCTCCCCAACCCTCTCTCTCCAGAACTAACGGAAGAACTTTTGACCAAAGAAATCCCGCAATAGCGGCCCTCCGTAATAGAAAAAAAAACGAAAAAATTTCTAAGTAAATAAAGTAACAAAAATGTTAACGTTTTTTAGGCGTTTTAGGACAAAAGAATCAAAATGGCCTTAAGAACTTTTGACCAAAAAAATCCCGCAATAGCGGCCCCCCGCAATAGCGGCCCTCCACAATACCAAACACTGTACATAAAGAAGACGTGGAACTTGCGAAGAAAATGCGAAAAAGTGTTTGTGGGTTATCGTCCCTAGTCACATGCTGGCGGCGAAAACAAAATGGTCGATCGCGTGCGAGGCGGTGGTGATTTTTGCTCGGCTCTTGGTTGCAAGAACGCCCGTTACAAACAGAGCTGCTTCGGGAAAACTTTCCACAAGTTCCCTAAAGAAGAAAAAAGGTGGGTTGTGCAGTGATTATTTCATCAGGTTTACCTTCTTCAGAATGAGAATGCAATGGCTCGAGTCAACTAACTCAGTAGACTAGATCTACAGCGTCAGCGAGTACTTACGACTGTGAGTGTGAGTCAGCAGTCAGTACAAAACAACAGTTTACACTTGATGACAAACTACCCGTGGGCATATTTGCTGAATCCTTTATCAAACCTTGCTTACGGGAAAACTACAGTACAAAGGTACATCACTTGACAACCCTGATGCTACACAGTTCAGGCTGTTTTTCCGTCAGCTCATGGTCGATACATTTTTTCTACACAGCCCAGGTAGCAACTGCAGAGACGACAATGACAGCTTTCTTCTGACATTGACATGTGTCTCATCAAATAGAGACAATTCTACTGCAAGACCGGTAGGAGTATCGGAGAATGTGTGTGATGTCGGCATGACAGAGATTGTGTGTGATGGGGACATGCCCGAGAGGATGTGTGACATCAGCATAACAGATGTGGTTTGTGACAACATGACAGACGTGGTTTGTGACAACATGACAGAGGTGGTTTGTGACAACATGACAGACGTGGTTTGTGACAACATGACAGAGATGGTTTGTGATAACATGACAGAGGTGGTTTGTTACAACATGACAGAGGTGATTTGTGACAACATGACAGAGGTGGTTTGTGAGTCCAGTCAGTATGAGGCTTTTCAAGACCTCCGAGACATAGCCTGTCCACCGCCTTCTGAAAAAGATGCGCTACTGCAACTAGCCGAACAGAATATCCTGGTGTACATATCGGGATATATTGCAAAGAAGTTGTTAGGGAAAGTGTGCAATGAGTGCAAGCCATTGCTCACAGGGCCTCTGACTGGTTCACATTCAGAAATCTTCCTGCAAGCAAAGCAATTTGAAGACCTTCCGGATGGCTGTGGTTTAACTGTCCCAAGTCAACAGTTGACTGGTGTGGTTGAAATACTGGAGAATGTGTATACCAAAAACATTGACAGGATTCTGATTGACAGGAAAGTGAAAGGTTCTTTGATGCAAATGTTCAGGGAGGAGCTAAAACACAGCACATTCTTGTGTGCTGTTGGTGTCTGTGACCTGCCAGGCAGTGTGATTCGCTTATTCACAAATGTTCGTCTTCATTTCACTTTGAAGGACTGCTCCAGATCATTCTCTCGAAAATGTGTAAAGCGGAATCGTAAAGTCATGAAACTGTCACATGTGTAGACTGTATGTTTCTTGTGCAACTGAAATTTGTTATCACAAAATGGATGATGACTTATTTTGTCTTGGTCAGCCATGAGGAACCAATCCTCTCATTGAACACATATTATGGGTGTGATCAGAAGGGGTGAAGATTGAAGTGTGTAAAGTAAGTGCCATCATGAAAGTAACTTGTAAAATGCTGTTTTGTACGGACTACTGACTCACTAGATGTTATCAAAGAAACTACATTGTATTGCTATTGATGTTATGTACTATGTATGTTTTGTTTTAGGAATTTGGGATCCAGAATTTCTTTTGTATGCGAGCTATTTTGCCATTTATGCCTGTCCAATCCTGGCAGAGATGGGAACGCATGTTACCAAGGAGCCGAAGGAGAGTCAATGAGATGAGAGAATGTGATAAACAATTGCCAACTCTCTCCGTACAAAAACAAGCTCTGAAAATTAAAAATATAAAAATTATGATCAAAATTAAATAGTATCATCCCTGGTGTGTTGTTTGTGATGTACCTTTTAGTCTGTTTACATTAACATAGGCACAAAAAAAGAGGTCGGTCGGCTTTTCTTAATTTTTTTTTATAACCATCTTTTTAACTTATTTTGCGAAAAAACAGGAACAAAATTGATTTTTTTTTCTTTTTCTTTTTCTCCAAATGCCAGAAAAAAAAGTCTAGGATCGGCGGGGACAAAATAGGGTTGGTCGGGATACCGTAAACAGACTATTTTGTTTTGTTTTGTCTAAGCAATGACTAACTAACTTTCTTTAGGGTCTGACATCGTATATACTATACAATTTTTGGGGTATTAACTAAATACATGTATACAGTTTTTGATTCCTTTTATACTATTTCACAAATTAGCCGCCCCCCCCCCCCCTTTTTTTTTAGTCTGCCCTAGGGGCGGGAGATCTCCTAATTTCGGTTTCTAGGGTCACCTTATGCTTCCCCCATGAGCTGAGAACTTAATTTATAAATGGGCCTCGATTTTATTTATTTGTATTTTGTAATTGTGCCTTTGTCCAGTCACATGATTTCACTTTGTACTTAAAAACTTGGCACTGTCATCATTTATTGCTATTTATTGTTCAGTTGTGCAGTATTTATTGCTATTGGGCATCAGTTGTTCTGTTGCCCTCTTTCGAATGAGCCATGCATGCATTATGGATGTGTTTAGCGAATTGGGATACCTCAAGCAATGTAAAAAAGAAACAATGTGAAGCAAACATATAGCACCAAATAAAATAACCGAATCAGAATGGAAACTTCTTCAGTGTATGTGTGTGTGTGTGTGTGTGTGTGTGTGTTTGCTGTTTTAAATACCGAAAATGTGAAAATAAAGCAAGTCACAACATGAGAAAGATCGACTGTACTAGTCATAACAAAGCAGGAGACGGCCTGGTCAGCATGCAGCAAAGGGGAATAACTCATATTTAGCCATTCTCATTTCTAAGCATGCCCAATGAGGAAGTTA
>JAWQFJ010012851.1:7500-10000 GCA_034096865.1 Theodoxus fluviatilis | reverse complement strand
GTCCACACAAGACTGTCTATCTATCTATCAGTGACCTCTGTCCCGTCTGTGACTGTTTTTTCGTCCACCTACGACTGTATCTATCCGTCATGCAAAGTCTTTGTGACGTCCAGTGCGCACGCATCCTGCATCAGGAAGCAAGAGCGCCTGATGGAGCGATTGCATCAGCATCCCTTACTGCCGCCTGTTCCTCTTATTCCTCCAAGGCCATGCTGTCTCCAGGGCGTCCTGCAGAACTCTGGGGCCTCCGACCCCTTCTTTCCAGGTCCTGACTCCATCTCGTCAAGGCCCGCATGACCCCACGGCGCGCGCAACGTCGCCATCTTTAATTCATGCGCCCTGCGCGACACGCCCGGAAGGCGAAAGATGGGAGAGTGACGAGTAGCCTCCCTTGAAAATATCCAGACGCTCATCCACCTCTATCCCGTCTGTGACGTCGTCAGGGGCCGTAGAGACGTGTTGTAGGCGATGTTGTTTGAAGAGGAGTAGATTCCTTATGACGTGTAAGGATTCCTTTCTGCCGTAGAGAAATATGTTCGCATGGACTTATGAAGAAAGACGAGTTTGTGCTGAAATGGACGCATTTGAGCCCACGACATCCACATACAGCACCGAGGGAGGAGCCTTGCCGATAATGCAACTGTAGGGACGCTGTAGTGAGCAGTGGAAGCACGATGGATGAACGAGGCGAGACTACCTATCACGTAGAAGTAGAGTTTGTGTACATATACGTAGTCGTTTTCGCTCTTGAGATGGCAAAACATGTATTACGTATCTGTACTAACCGTAGAAATGGGCTCATCGCTGTAACTTTTGGTAGTGCAGAGACGAAGCGGAGCCTTATTACAAACTTGAAGAGACGCCGTAGAGGAATGTGATAGGATGCCGAAACCTGGCGTATCACGTAACCTGCTTGTCCAGTCGATGGAGTCGCGCAGGCGTACGGTCCAAGGGCAGACGAATTATTGATCTCTCTCTCCCTCCTCTTTCTCTCCCTCGCTCCTTCGTGGTCCTCGGACCCACCGTGTGCTTCTTCCAACCCCTGCCCTCCTCTCATCTTTTCCCCTTCGATCTGCATTGGTTCTGGTCCCATCGTGCTGTGTCCATCCCTTCCCCCCACCGTCCTGCCCCTGCCCTCACCCCCCCTCGTCATACCTCCTCTCCTTCCCTCCCAAAATCCTGCTTCACTCTATTGATTCGGGGCATTTCTTCCGCCACCACACCCCTCAAGTTTTCTATTGATCTGGAAGAGAAGTTTCCTGCTCCGCTTTTCCTCCTCTGTGCATTTCTCGATCCCGTAGTCCCCCCCCCCCCCCCCCCCCCCCCCTTATCTACTCACCCCTCCGTCATCCTCTTTCACCCATCCACCCCACCTTCCTCCCGTTTTCACACTTCACAACCCCACACCCCACTCCCAACTTGTTTCCTTTCGTCTTTCCTCGTCTTTAAAGGATCTGTTCCTTATTTACCTCACACCTCTACTTCCTACACTCAGCACGAAACAGCCCCCAACTCCCTCCTCATCCGCCACTGCCCTCACTCCCCAACCCCACCCCACCACACACAAACCCCCCACCTCTCTTTCTCTATCAAGTTTGTCTGTTGCCCTTTCTTGGGGAAATATGCAAGTATCGATAGTCCTGAGTGACATTTCCTACCAAAATGAAGAATCCGTTACTAGCAAAATAGTATGTATCATGGTATTTAACTGCTGAAACATTTCTGTCTCCTTGTATAACCCCCCCCCCCCCCTTTCCCTTCCCTCCTCATCCCCCTTTCCCATCCTCATTTACCTCCCATATCCCCACCCGCACCCTCTACTTTACCCCCTCCCTCTATCCATTTCCCCTTCACTTCGGCTCATCTCCCTGATTGTGCTGAACCAATGACTCGTGTGCGAACTGGTCGTAGACTGAAACCTTCTCGCTTCCTGCTGCTGTCTTCAAAAGTCTCCATTGAAAACTGTGACGTCATGTGACGCAACTTTCCATCCGTTATTGTGTACTCTGGCCCCACGTTGCGCTGGGTTCGCTATTTGATGTGTTTACAGAATTGACTCAGGACGCAAAGACTACCACCTATGTCTATATGGTCAATATTTGCTTGTGCTTTTCTTCTGCCTTTTCCATGTGGGCTAAGAAATTGACCACTTTTTAAATATTTTTTAGACCGCGCATGTACGCGTTGACTGGACAAACTTTCGCTGGCAGCGCTGACGTCAGCAAATGTCTTTAAACTTTCGCCCATCGCGTCTCCAGCTCTCCGTCTGTCCGTGCATCTGTGACTGTACATGTGTTTGTATGCCTTTGTGTGTGTGTGTGTGTGTGTGTGTGTGTGTGTGTGTGTGTGTGTGTGTGTGTGTGTGTGTGTGTATGTGTGTGTGTGAGTTTATCTGTCTGTCTCTGTCCGTTTCTTTTTCTTTTTTGTTGTTCTTCTTGTTCTCCTCCAGCTCCTCCTCCTCCTCCTCCTCCTCCTCCTCCTCCTCCTCCTCCTCCTCCTC
>JAWQFJ010012851.1:0-5000 GCA_034096865.1 Theodoxus fluviatilis | reverse complement strand
CAAACCGACGATGAAGAACAGAAGCTTTTACAAATTTCATATGAAAAAAGTATCCTTGCTTCAGTCATGTTTTTCTTCAAAAGTTAGCAAACAGTTTTCAAGCAAAATTAATGGAATTCTAGTGTTCTAAATACCTCTGAAATGTATGACAGATATTTTAATTGCATTTGCACAAGTTTTCTATTTTCGCTCCAGTAAGCAATGTTTCAAAACTACATCCTCTGAAGCAACCTTCTGCTGCTGCTGCTAATTCAGTTACCTGCTCTATGTATGATGAGGTCAGCCACTTCAGCATCGGTCTCGAATCACAGTAGTTTTCCTTCTGAGTTTCTCTCGGGAGATGCCTAACTCAGACATTTGTAACGATCAGGGAACCCTTTTCCCTCTATAAATAAATCAAACAAGCAAAGCATAGATTTTGATGCTGTCGATCGCTGTACATGAAATAATTATCTCTTCGTATGTTCCATCACCATAAATAGAATGTGTACCTAATTTATTGTAGAGACACCTGCTTGAGAATTTGTAACAAACTGCTAGAGTTTTTGATCATGGGGTCGAGGTAATTGCCTCTATCGACAATACACCATTCGATGGTTAATATTGTTATGCATTTTCAGGGAAATCGGGTTTTCATATATAAACAGGTCGGCTTCTTTGAGATTCAAACAGTCTGCGCTAACCTTACTCGGCACCCCTCACTGTTTTCCAAGGCAAAGGCCTTAAAAATCCGAGGGGTTATTTTACACCTGAATACCTGACGTGCTAACTGTACCTAATCAGTCAGACGTGCCTGAACTCGTCTGTCAAGTCCGTGAGGATCCCTTGCAACGCCGTGCCAATTACCACGCCGTGTTCTTGCAATCCGCACCCCTCCTCTTGAGATCTGCTGCACACGGATTTCGAATGGCCACGCATATTCAAACTATATTGTGACGGACCACCCACATCGAATTAACAATCTGCAGACAGCGTTTCGACTTTTCTGTGAATTATTTAGATGGTTTCCTCGTCTTCCTCTTCGGCTGGAATATTGTTTAGTTGCATTTGAGGAAACGTTCACCACGCCATTCGTTTTCAACATCGAGTGAATGGTCTCTGCAGACCGCCCGCAAGCTGTCTCGTGGGCCTGCTTTTCCTACTCGTTGTTGCGTCTCCCCAAGTCCCAAAGCTAATGAACCGTTAATCTCACTTCGATTGTACGTTGCAGTATTCATGGAAGCAGGGTAGGATTCGTGACAACGGAGATCGAAGTTAGAATTCCTGCTGAGTGACTTCCTACAGAGAAAAGAGTTGACAGCTTATCGCTTGTCTGCCATGGAGCTGGGTGAAGACGACGATGGAGATAGGGCCACGCTGGCAGGACTCTGATTGCAGCAGGAATCACTCAGCTCCTTGGTGATCTTGCTGAGGTGGGCATTCTTGAGCGAGTCAGGTCGATGGCGATTTGAGATTGCGGTGGAAGCCGCTGGGAGGTGTGACTCCGTCAATCATGGATTCTGGAATTAGATCCTCACCTGCTCAGGCGGAGGCCGCTCTCCTCGGAGCGGATGTTTTCCTGTTATCTTTCTGCGGGAGCACCTCGGTTCGACCGCGCCGTCTGCAACAAGTCTTCAATACTTCCCATGTCCCTTTCAACGCATCGTCTGCTTCTTTTGAAATTGCTTGGCCCTCATGAACGCACCATTTTCACGGGCACTGCCAAAGGCACGGGCACTGCCAAAGGCACTGCAATATTCACCTTCCACTGAGATGGAAAGGAATCATCGTCAAGCTTTGTAATTTTTTGTTCTAGCATTTTGTGTAATTAAACAGTAAATTCAACGACCTTGGATTAGTTAATATTGTTTCATCTCCTTAATGATGACCCCTGTCCCTTTGTGTGTGTCGGTTTCTTACGGGTGATGACCAAAAAAGCAAAAAAACAACAGAGGCCCTGGCCCGTGAAAATCGTGTCTTTGGCAGGGAAATTTAAGATCTATGATCCCTTTACGAATCTGAATGAAATAGAGTCATGAAGTGTACGAGATATTCGTGAGCCATTGGAATACTTAAGTTAGGGTCATTATAGGTTTTGTTGCATTTGTAAAACGTGTCGTCGGAATATAAGTATCCTTTTGTGGGATGATGCAAAAAGATATTTATATAATCATACTTAGTGAATGATGGTATCGTATAGTATACACATCCAGTTAGGTTGACTGATTCGTAGCGCAGCTCAAACATTTCGGCGTTGATGTGCATGTAGATAACGTTTTCTCTCAATAGAGAAGGTAATGGGGCAATATTTTGTGATTGCTTTTATCACAAACGGCGTCCACTATCGACGATTGAGAATAAATCGATGTCTCCACGAGCCTTTAGTGGGGAGAACAGGAATCTTTCTGCTGCGGTTCTCTGGCGCCGCGCTTCAGGGCAGTGCAATGGACCCGGGACTTGGAGATCTATACTCCGCTGTTAAGTCAGAGATAGCCTTCTCAAGGTCACCAAAGATTCACCGTCCATTTCTTGCCGTGGCCACTCGGCCGCCTGGCCTCCTCGCTTCCTTCAGCCCATCCATCTCGTCCCCTCCAGCACCAGCCGTGTCGATTCCCGGTCGCACTCATCAAAGGATTTCCGATGATTTAATTGTGGCCAGGCTCGTTGGGCAACCCTGCCTGGATCAATAGCTTGGTCCTTCTCCCCGCTCCAGCCAGCCAGGTCATTTTTATGGAGCCCTGTGGTCTCACTCGCATCGTCCAGGGCCAAAATCACCCCTCACTTCTCCCTTCCGGCGAGGCTGCTCCACGCTTAGCTAGGATTTGTGCCCGTGGACTTACCCCTGTTTCTTCCCTCCGACCCCCCTCCATGCCACCGCCCCCACCTCCCTCCTCCTTGGGCTCGTCCTCAACCCCCCACGCTTCAGCTCTAGCAGGAAAGGTGAGACCGGGAAAACATGGAGACGTTGCTTGAAATGGCGCGGTTAAAACTTCTTCACCCCCGACAGATTGGCGTGTTTATACCCGTTCCATCTCAATGTTTTCGTTTAAAAGTCCGCGGCCCCTGCTTGAGGAGTTTACCCAATCGATCCTCATAAATGGAGTGCGGTGTTTGCGCTGGAATATTGCCACCCTGTGCAAAAAAATGCTACAAAAAGAACTAGCAGGAGGAGGAGGAGGAGGAGGAGGAGGAGGAGGAGGAGGAGGAGGAGGAGGAGGAGGAGGAGGAGGAGGAGGAGGAGGAGGAGGAGGAGAAGTGTTTTTAAGTTACAAGCTTAGCTAGTAATTCTTTTTCCTTAATAAAAAATATTGTCCCCGAAGGAAAAGCCGAAGTACTGTCATTTTCAACGGAAGTAATGAAACAAAAACCAAACGACCCCAGCAACAGCGAAAACTTGTAAAAAATTACGGTTCATAACAGTGGGACTGCTCCAGCTTGCATGTGCGACTGCTAATGATGTTTCTTCCCTAATGAAAAGACGGGGCCGGGCAACTCGGAAGGCATGTGGTCACGCATGCAGACCGCCCGAAGATGTGACCTGCCTGGTGCAGGAGTTGCCTCAGCTTCGCCCCATGCCTTCCCCTTCCATCTACGCCATGACGGCTTCACGTCCTGATGGGGGACCATGGAGGACAATTGCCCGTGGCCCTCCCCATTTCCTGTCTTCGCCTGACCTCGGACACGCAGAGGTCGGCCTCTGGTCCCTGTCCTCACGCAACCGCTCTGGCCCCGGCGTGGCATGCTGGGTCCGGTTGATTGCAGAGTGGTCCCCCCTGATCAGTGTGACCATGGCCGTGGCGTGACAGGAGTGGCTGTTGTTGCCTGTCTTGTCTCTGACTGCCTGGAAAAACATGTCTCCAGGGTGGATTGTGGTCAGAGGCCTGTCCCGTGGTGCCCTGTCAGGAAGTCAAGGTCAAGCGTCGTTCGTGACTCGTATTCGTTCTTGTCTTTCTCTCAGGCTACTGGAGACGTGATGATGATACTTCTTGATGACTTGGAGAGTATGAGGGAACCTTACTGAGGTCGTATGAGTGACAGAGTAATCGATATGACACTCTCCAGTTTGTTGATTGAAAGTTTGTACTTAAATCACGCGCGCGCGCGCGCACACACACACACACACACACACACACACACACAAACACACACACACACATATGCTCACGCGCGCGCACGCACGCATGCAAACATTCACGCACGCATGCGCTCGCCCGCATTCTCATGGTGAGCGAGTCACAAAAACATAACTTTACAGTTCTCGACAGTTTTTGACAGAGGCATTAAGCTTCTACGACATGAGGAAAAACAACAACTAATGGAAGTGATACCATGCATTCGCTTACAGTTTTCTCGAAACAACTGACAGTTTTTAAATAATTGGAGGTTAAATATGTTCGGCGTCATACACTGCGACTCGAAATTGGCTCAAAATGTAGCTGACTCTTATGTAGCATTCGACTGCGTGGGAAGGAAGTGGATTCTTGCCACGCCTCTTCAGGATCTTGAGCACTTGCTGCAGTGTTGGCACACACTGCTGGAGTGTTGTGAGGAAAAGCAGGGGTGTGTTGCTGAGATGGGTGCCAGAGGGGTTCCACCCTTCTCCTGTGCTATCAACCATGTTCTCGGGCCCCTCCCGTATTGATCCCACGGGTGCCTCGCCAATTAGGACGAGTAATGAGTCCATCTGATTACGGAAATGGCATCCACCCCAGCGTAACTTCCTTTGTGTGTGTTCTCAGCCTCTGTGGCAGGACGCGGCGCCACTGCAAAGAGTGGCGTGAAGCAGTTACAAGCTATAGTTCAGATGGGGCAATGCGAATGCGGTCGCACTGTAGATAGTCGAATGGGGAAAGAAGAAAACTGGATTAAAGGTATCACTCGTTATAGGTGCGATGTGGTTTTCTTTGTCCTCTGGGGAAAATGAGGTGGTACTAATAGGTGAGGGAACCATGGGTGGAGGGAAGCATAAGGTGTTGAGAGAGAGAGAGAGAGAGAGAGAGAGAGAGAGAGAGAGAGAGAGA